>JAFVLL020029161.1:0-18672 GCA_021397915.2 Tor tambroides | reverse complement strand
ACTGAACCTTTCGCTTCCTCGTCGATACGTGGGAAGCGGTCCTGACACGATGATCGTCGTCGCGGGCGTTGTGCTGCGTACCGTCTCGATCAGGCGATCAATTCCATTATTTATGGAATTGTTCATAAATAATAAATTGCAACTATGTGTTTGAGACTGGCACCACATAAAGGCAGGGTTTCCATTACTGCAGCAGATACACATGCATGAAATACCACTGTTACAGGTCAAACTGTCAGGCCTGTAAAGGGCAGAGATTTGTTCTTATTGTATTGCTTATTTTTAGTTGTGTTTGTGGTGAAAGTGGCGTGTGCTGCACTCATGCATTCACACGTTTTGCTTAACTTCAGCCTTTAGCTTTATGACTGAAAAATGTTAATTGGAAGCATCATGCACGTGTTGAATTCACGGCATACTGCATTTCAAATCGCTCCCATTCCATCTGATATGAACTTTAAAGCACTTATAAAAGCATATTTAAAAAAATGTGATTTTTTTATTCTCTGCATGTTTCGGTGCACCTGATTTCATTCAGTTTGCTTGCTTGCTCAAAGACGTGGTAGAATTAATGAAGGAACATCATTATGCAGGGTCAGATCAAACACACGGCCTGCATGATGTGCATCCCTGTAGAAAACCAAACTATTTTATTACCAATATCCTTGAAATGAATGAAAAATGATGCTGGAGATGAGGTCAACGTGTGTTTGTTTCTCATGATTCAGTTATTTCCCAGAAGGTAAAGGAGGGATGTTTGGAGACATTTGTCTCTGTGAAGATTACTTACGCTTCCTTACAACTTTTTCTCAGTGTTCTCACCCTCCTGTTTTTTCAAACCTGTCTGGTGCAGAAGAAAAAAATTTGAGGTCAATTACATTGAATGGGAAATGAAGATGTAAATCCTACAAAAGGATATAGCACCATAAAAGTTGTCTATTATAACTAAAGCATTTATTTTCCAAGGTTTTTTTTAAGTCACATGATTGCTTTTTGTGTCGAACAGATTGAAATCCACTTTAATATTCACTGAAACTATGAAAACGAAACACTGTCCATTGTGAGCGAATCAGATTTTTAAGTGAATCAGTTGATACAGAAATCTAAATGGATCAGACTGACTGATAGATCTGATCCCATTCTCAATTTCAACTCACTGACTCAGTGATTCGTTCACGTTGGTTATGGAAAATATTATCAGTGAATACAACATCAATTTGATCTGTTCCTCATTTTTTATACATTATTATACTTTACATCATTATACATTATTCCTCAAATATTATACATTCATTTTTGATGCTTGAAAGCTCAATCCTCATTTAATCAGAAAACATACCAACTGTAAATGTGATTTTTTTTTAAGGTTGTAAATAAGATTATTAGAACATGTTTTGCAAGAAGTTTCTTCTACTTCAAAATTTCCTGTTTAATTCAGTGTGTTCATCTATTTATTTGTACAGTAATTGTTTGTGAAATTTACTAGCAATTTCACAGCGGATTCGTTCATGGGTCAGACTGATCTGATTCTCTGATTCAACTCACTGACTCAATGATTCGTTCACATTGATCTTGGGAAATATTATATAACTATATAAGTAAATAAGATTTAGATTTTGATCTCTAACCTTTATGTCTATGAAAGATATGAAATATAGTGCATGACTATGTTTATGTTACTGTTTTGGTGCTTTTGAATCCTTTTTGATGCTTGAAAGCCCAGTTTCCATTTACTGTAATGGAAAAAAATCAAAGCTGTAAATACAATTATTAGAGTATTACAAGAAAAAACTATTACCGTGTTTTTTTTGTTCTTCAAAATTTCACTTTTAATTTGATGTCACTTGTTGTTTCTTTGTAATTGTTTGTAAAATTACCAACAATTTTACAGCTGATTCGTTTGTAGATCAGACTCTTTGATCTGACTGATCCGATTATCCAGTTCAACTCACTGACTCAGTGATTCATTCACATTAATCATGGGAAATATAGTCAGTGAATTAGACTTAAATTTTCATCTGTTCTTCACACAAACAGAACATTGTAAATACAGTGCACGACTACTTTTATGATACTTTTATGGTTCTTTTGCATCATTTTTAATACTCGAAAGTCCCCATATATTGTAATGGAAATCAGCTACGATTTTTTGAAGTAGTAAGTAAGATTATTGGAGTATGTTTTAAAAGGAAATTCTATTTCAGTTTTTCCTGCTTCAAAATGTGATGTTTCATTCAGTGCTACTTGTCATTTCTTTGTAATTGTTTGTGAAATTTACTAGTTTATCAGTTTCACAGCTGATTTATTCATAGATCAGACTGATTGATCTGACTCTCATATTTAACTCACGGACTCTGTGATTCATACACATTGATCATGAATAACATTATCAGCGAAGAAGACTTCAATTTTGATCTGTTTCTCACACACAGCTATCATATACCTTGCAAAAGATTCAAAATATGACTATTTTTATGGTGCTTTTGCATTCTTGTTGATGCTTGGAAAGCCTCCGTCCCAATGTATTGTGATGGAACAAGAAACCAACTGCACTTAAAAAAAAATAGTGGAGAATAGCTGAGTAAAAAATGTTTGTACACCTTTTTTTCGGTTTACAGAATTCAAAATCTTTCTTTTCTGTTCCACAGAAGAAGGAAAGTCACACGGGTCTGGAGCAACACGAGGGAGAGTAAATGAATTAGCATCTTAGGATGATCTATTTCTTTAATTCCCAGAGATTTCGACAGATGGGTTAGGATAAAATTGTCTCTTTTTGCTGAGATACACAGGAAGCTGTGTTCATTTTTTCCTTGAGGAGCCATTATTCTCCTCTCATTGCTTTGGCTGCTGGAAAATGAAAAAATACAAGGTAAAAAAAAAGGTGCAGGACTGACCAGCTGCCCTCAGCCACTGAGCTCCAGCACCTTGACACACATAACACCGTCCAATCACCTGTCCTGACTCCTGGCATGTCTCTGGCTCGCGGGACGCCGCTGGGAAAGGCTGCTTGGAGCTCACGGACTGAGAGAGAGAGAGAGAGAGAGAGAGAGAGATCTGCCCTTGTGAATGTACCGAGAGCTTTGTGAAGCAACAAAAGATCTCGGTGTTTGGGATGCTGAGTAATCCTAGTGCAATATCACAGCTAGTTTATGCGCAAAGCCTTTGTTGCCTTCATATAGCGAGTCCTGCGTCACTGCCGCGCCGCTCTATGAATATTCATGCATCATATACAATGGGGTCCCAAAATCTGAGAGGGAAAGCATTTATTTAATTTAATACAGGAAAATCATCTGAAAAGGAAAGCGTAACAGTTAAGTGAAAAGCTTATGAATGTAGTTCATTTTAACTAAGTGTCTTAGAATTTGCTTTGCCTGATGATCTTGTTCCTCAGTACACTACAAAAACCATTTTCTTCTTATCTAGTTTTCCAGTACAAATATACAGTATTCTTAAATGAAGACAGAAATGAAAATTATGAAGAATTGCTCAAAATTAAGTGACTGCACTTAACACAAGAAAGTGGGGTAAGAAAAATGAACTTGTTTTCTTAAGTTTATTTATCTGACCCCAAAGGCAGATATTTTTTCTTGTTTTAAGCATAAATTGACTTCATTTTGCAACATTTTTTAGAAAACATGACTTAATATCTTGAGTGTGCTGTTAAAAGTAGTGGTCAAAAATTACAGCCCCCCCCCCCAATAAAATGAATACGCTATATTGTAGTTCAATAATGTTTTTTATTTAATATTTTATATTTTTAAGGCATTTTATGGTACTAAATGAACATAGACCTAAAAATGAAATTTTTAGCTAAAACTGTAGTAAATCTTGAATGCTTTGGAGCACAGACTTGAATTTGCTCTTTTAAAAGAAGACACTTGGCAGATTATTGTAGCAGTGAAAAAAGTTCAAAAAGTGAAACAAAAGATGTTTAAGTTTATTTTTATAAAAAATGCACAAAAATACCATTTTTAAACTATATATATACAGTAGAGAGAGAGAGAGAGAGAGAGAGAGAGAGAGAGAGAGAGAGAGAGAGAGAGAGAGAGAGAGAGAGAGAGAGAGAGAGAGAGAGAGAGAGAGAGAGAGAGAGAGAGAGAGAGAGAGAGAGAGAGAGAGAGAGAGAGAGAGAGAGAGAGAGAGAGAGAGAGAGAGAGATTTCCTGTAGCTCAAATAGTAGAGCATGGCGCAAGCAATGCCTAGATCATGGGTTTGATTCCCAGGAAAAACAAGAGCTGATAAAATGTAAAAACTGTAACTTGAATGCAATGTAAGTCGCTTTGGATAAAAGCGTCTGCTAAATGCATAAATGTAAATATATATGTAAAAAAACTGTGAAAATCAAAGCTATGAATATAAACAGGTTTTGTTGCAAATTTGAGGATGGTATCTCAAAAAATTAGCTTTTAGTAAGATTTTGTTTGGGCGCAGTACACTCTTAAAAATAAAGGTTTTTCACAGCGATGCCATAGAAGAAGCATTTTTGGTTCCACAAAGAACCATTCAGTCAAAGGTTCTTTAAAAAAACATCTCTTCCTTACCTTTTTATAATCTGAAGAACCTTCTTTCGCCACAGAGAACCTTTTGTGAAACAGAAAGGTTCTTCAGATGTTAAAGGTTCTTTATGGAACCATTTCGTCAAAAAGTTTCTTCTATGGCATCGTGAAGCACCTTTATTTTTAAGAGTGTACCAAACATTTCTACTAGATGAAATTAGCTTCCTCTTCATATACGATATGGTCAATTTTGATCATGAAAAGCACAAATGTTGCCTACAAATGTAGTAAAACAAGACAAAATGATCTTTTGCAGTGTACAAATGGGGCACATGATCAATATAACAATATGACGTATTTTTTTAACACCAGAACTTTCTTTTGTTTGAATGGTTTCAAAATCTGAAACTTTCTTTTCAGTTTCAGGTTTAACCCCAAAAAAAGTGCTCTCAGATTTTTGGACCTCAGTGTTGTAGCCTATATATATATATATATATATATTTGTGACCATTCATAAAAAGCTGAACAAATATGAATTCTCCCTTTTGTTTGACTTCTTCAGCCTTTATAAAGCAAAGATCAAAAGAGAGAGTGCAATGTACAAATTTACCTTTGTGCGCTCAGAGGGTCAATATAAGAACTCTGTCTACTCATCTTTCTGTCCACAAGGTGAAAACAATAAATACACTTTCTTTTTGATGTTTACTTCAATCAGTTTTTCCAACATAACCTGAAATTTCATCAGTTTTGAGAACACTGTGTTTTAAGTCTGTTGCAGGACGTTTGGCTCTAATAACATTTGATTTCAGTTCAGTTGTCCTGCATTTTTGCAAGTAATTGGACCTCTTTTTTGGCTAAATGCAGGAAGATGACATATGTGAAGTGTAAGATGTTTAATTTCAACCTAGGCTCATTGAAAATACGTGCCTCTTCATACATTTCTGCAAAACTGAAAAAACGTACCTATACATACAAATCGCTGCAGTTTCCAGTTGAAATGAACACTAGAGGCAGTAAAACTCTGACAACTTTTATTCTTTTTCACACAAAAGTATGATTTACAGGTATATTTTTGATTAATAAAGACTAATTTTCACACAATTAGTTGAAGAATGTTATGTTATGACTTCAAAACAATTTTAACACCCTGCACGATTTGAAAACTGACACTTTTGAACATTGTCGTCACATATACAGCTTCATATGCATGAGTTTTCTAATCTAGTAGCTGTACTCGGTAGCTCATGCAATACGGCGTAGCACTTAGGTGATGAAGAGCTCAAGTACGAATCCCCGTGAAACCACGGTTCGACTAAACAGCTCAAATCTGCATAAGGATGTTAAAATAGCATGGCTACATCAGCGAATATGTTTTTATATTACTTTTGCATTTGTTAACACTATTGGGTAGGTTTAGTTTTGTCTTTGGTGAAGGGGATATTTCCAACATGATAGAGCATTAATCTTTAGCGACACTCACCGGATATTTGAATTCTGAATGGCCGCAAAACGTACCTCAATCAGCATAATAAAAACGCTGCAATACGTGCCTGTACCAACATAATAAAAACGTGCCACGGTCACGTATTAAACGTGTGTTTTAGCGCCACTCTCTGGACATTTCACTTTGAAACTGCAGCGAAACGTGCAGTAAGGTACATAATTACGGGGTTGCAGAAATGTATGTAGAGGCACGTATTTCCAATGAGCCTGGGTTGGATTTTATTGTAAGTTTGTGGGTGGAGTGATGCAGTAATTGAAATCATTCCCAAATGCTAAATATTAAAATTCAGTACTAACTCTCACACTATTTGTGCATGAATGATACTTCTTATTGTGTAGTTTTTTTTTAATTACACTACAGTTCAAAAATACAGTAATATTGTGAAATAATATTATCATTTAAAATAACTGTTTTCTATTTGAATATATTGTATTGTATTGAGTCACACAGTCCTTGAGAAATCATTCTAATATGCCGATTTACTGCTTGAGAAACATTTATCATCAGTGTTGAAAAAATATTTTTAAAGCGTCGTTTTAACCACTTGTTAACAGTGCTGAAAATGAATTTGAAAGTCCTAGTTTTATGTATCTTCAATTTAATGAATCAATATTTTAAATCGATCAATCTTTGTCGTTTCAGTTGAATAAAACATGTTTTTATGACAATCACTGCTAACTGCAATTGTGATTCACATGTAAATGCATTTTATGATGCCTCTGTGCACTAAAAAGCGTATATCCCTCTTCAGATGCCGTTTCTGTCTTTTGCACAAGTGAAAATCCACCTACGATTGATTGTTCTGCATTTGCTATAGTTCATGGTGCCACATCACCAGATTAGAGTTGAATGATGGTCAGCATGACCGTGAGAATGAGAAATCAGCGTGACAGTAGGAAATCCTGAGTGTTGTTTCACTGCTGAGGAGAATTATTATTGAAAAGTCCAGTTGTAAACATGAATGCATTCATATTTCATTCCTGCTGCCTTTTGTAATCTCACTCTAATGTTTTTTCAAGGTCTTTGTTTGAGATTTTTGCATCACGAGCATTCATAGTTGACAGAACTGTAAGCCTGGATAGGATATTTCATTGTCATTATGGTGTTGAATCAGGTCTGATTCCTCTGAAAAACCTCTTTTGCAGGTTCTTGTCAACATAGGAAACTATTTCACGCTGGACTCCGTCTTTCTTTGTCCCCGGAAAGGAATCTACAGCTTTAACTTCCACGTTATTAAAGTGTACCAGAGCCAGACTATACAAGTAAGCGCTGACTACATCTCTCACGCAAAGAAAATATTTAATCAGCTTCATTTTAATATTGTATTTGAGGTTCATAATGAACAGAGTTAGAGAAGTAGGAATCTGGGTAACATTTGAAGCCTGTATAAATATTGTATTTTAAATGTGTTCTCAGTTCAGTACAATACAAGGTCTTACAGTACACTTTATAGTCGGTATTCTCATGAATTATTGCAACTTAAACTTCAAAATAAATGTTTAACCATCTAATCAAATTCATTATTTATCATGCAGGAACTTCTAATACTCCTGTTGTCAGTGCTTTTCAAAGGAAACTCATACTTTTATTGATAAAAAACGATTTCAAAAATACGTTTTTTATTTTTTTTTCATTAATGTATACATATATTATTTTGGTTAATAAATTATAATTTAAATATATTTAACATGATGCATATTTTTGAAAGTATGTTTTTGTAGCAACAATTTCCTTATAATTTATGCCAAAATTGTACTGTAATTAGTATTTAGTATTTAAATTATGGTAATTCTTGCTTTTATAAAAATCTTATTTTAAGAATTTTTACAGTAAACAGTACATGTATTATCTTATTAAATACAGTTTTCCACCATAATTATAAGGTATTGCAATAATATTCTTACCTTTAAAAAATTATTTATCATAAAAACTATTTTAACAATATAAATGTAAAAATATAAATGCATTATAGTCCTATATTATTATTATTATTATTATTCGGTATTCTAAATACTTTTAGTATTAATAATATTATTAATTAATACTATAGATAGTCTTATTCAGATATATAGAATATAGATTTCCATTGTAAATATAAGGCAATTCATACTGACTTATATCCATAACGACACATATTGTAATCAGCTATATATTTTCATAGTTATAATATTGCTGTAAAATATTATCAATTTTAAATTGCTGTATTTTTTTCTGTAAATTTTAAATTTAGGTTTAACATAATCCATGCAATTTTACTGTAAAGCACTTAAAAAATATATAAATGTAATTTGTTAAAATTGCTAATATTTTACAGTGATATTATACCTATTACATTTTTTTTTATGAAAATATATATCGGATTACAATATAAGTTATGAATTATATGCATTTATGAAAAAATGTACTTAAGCAAGATACAAGAATTGGTTTTTCTTTTCATAAATGTGGCCCCGATATGAAATCATAAAATAAGTTCTGTCACACTTGTACACTTGAGATCTCTGATTTGATTTTCTCTCTGTGTTCAGGTGAATTTAATGCTGAATGGAAAGCCAGTCATCTCTGCCTTCGCCGGTGACAAAGACGTCACACGTGAGGCCGCCACCAACGGAGTCCTGCTGCACCTCAACAAAGAAGACAAGGTTTATCTGAAACTGGAGAAGGGCAATCTGGTAGGCGGATGGCAATACTCCACCTTTTCTGGCTTTCTTGTTTTCCCACTGTAGAGCAAACAGAAAGACTGCCACCTTTGCTGTCCTATCGTCATCGTGTAACCGGCCCTTCAGCATTAATTGGAGGCTCCCAAATGGAATCATAATTCTAGACATTCATTCAGCTGTTGTCTTTATGGACTACTGGAAAAACACATCAGTGACGGTGAATCTGGAGAGAGGACTTCTACTTCAGTGCAATATCACTTTCTGCAGCAAGTCGCTCTTCATAGATCCGGGAGGTTCGGCACATCACATCACGCCACACTGTTTGTTTGTTTCCTTGTGGATGTTTGTGTTGCTTTTCTTTAGCGTGTGGTTTTTAGTAAAATTATTATTATTATTATTATTATTATTATTATTATCTGTTAGCAAGGTCATTTCCTCTCAGAGAGGAAATGCTCGAAACCGTCTGGACACTTGAGGGTGCAATATTTCAAAAACCTTGGCAGGCAAATTTAAAATAAATAAATACAAATTTTAAGTTGGGCGAATACACCTTTCTATGTACATTTAGACTTTTTAAAGGAATAGTTTGTTCGAAAACGAAAATTTGCTGAAAATGTACACACCCTTGGGCCATCCAAGATGTAGATGTGTTTGTTTCTTCATCAGATTTGGAGATTTGTAGCATTACATCACATGCTCACCAAGGGATCCTCTGTAGTGAATGGGTGCCGTCAGAATGAGAGTCAAAACAGCAGATAATAACATCACAAAAATCCACAAGTAATCCACACCACTAGTGTTGCTTTCGTCAACGAAAATTATGACTAAATATCGTTGTCAACGGAACTTTATCACGTGACGAAAACGAGACGAGACGCAATGTAAATGCTGGTCATGTGACGATGACTATAATTAAATGTATAATGCAATATTGTTGACGAATATAAACGAGACTAAATGTGGTTTTCAAAATAAAAACTATGCTAAAATGTCTCTTCATTTTCGTTGACCAAAACGAGACGAAACGAAATGTTATAACGTTATTTCATCTCGTGTAGTCGCGTTATTATTATTATTTTGCAGTATTTCTGTTTCCTGTGTCACGCTTCAGCGGCTGCATCAGGTCACACTGTGCAGACGCAGGCGACGTCACTTCCTCAAGCCCCACTCGTGGCATTATTTAGAAGACGACAACAAACAAAGTACCGATGGCTGGTCGGCCAGCCGGGGTTCGTCTTTGGGAGAAAATTTATGTGTGTGTACTTCTAACATGTTTGGTTGGTAAAATAAATGTTGTAAATTCAATTCAGAGCGTCTTCCGTGTCTGGAATGGATGTATTCTTGAGTGTATAAGGTAACAATAATATAATAAGATAACCTTGTTTGAAATGTGTTTGGCTAAAAGAAAATTTTGGTTTCGTCTATACTACTGGGTATTTATACTATGTTGACTGGGTTAAATAGAACTGCATTACTAAAAAGAGACTAAAATACAATTTCCATTGACTAAAACTAGACTAAATGTCATCAGTTTTCGTCGACTAAAACTAGACGAAAATAGTCACGGATAATTATGACTAAAATAAGACTAAAATGCTCAGACTTGAGCAAGTTTACTCTGAAACTTGACTAGACTAAAAAGGAGTATGAACGTGTCTAAAACTAATAAAAACTAAAATGGCAGCTTCACACAAAGACTAGACTAAAACTAAAATTAAAACAGGCCGCCAAAAACAACACTACACACCACTCCTGTCCATCAATTAATGTCTTGTGAAGCAAAAAGCTGCGCGTTTGTAAGAAATAAATATATCAAGGCATTTTTAACTTTAAACTGTTGCTTCTAGCTAAAATATGAGTCCTCTATCCATGATAAATCTTTCTCTAGTGAAAAAGTGTCTCGAGAGAAATCTACAGATCAAACACCGTTTACAAACCAGAACACTCCAGAAAGTCTAAATATGTGGTGGATTTTGGTGTAAGAGGACCACAGGGGATGGATTTTTTCACTGGAGGAAACATTATTATGGATTATGAACTCATATTTTGTGCAGAAGCGACAGTTTAAACTTAAAATGTCTTCATGATCGATTTCTTTCTTACATACACTGTGGATTACTTGTGGATTATTGTGATGTTTTTATCAGCTGTTTGGACTCTCATTCTGACGGCACCCATTCACTGTAAGTGATGGAATGCTACGTTTCTCCAAATCTGATGAAGAAACAAACTCATCTACATCTTGGATGGCCTGAGGGTGAGTAAAATTTCAGCAATTTTTTATTTTAAGGTGAACTATTCATTTAACTTTAAATAGTAAACGTGTTACAGTTGATGTTTTAATTTCAAGGCGTTTCAGTTTGTTTCTATCCGTCATGGCAGTAATCCATCAAATGAAAGAGAAGTACATTATAATGGCCATATTTCTCAACCTGCTTCATAATTTCTGCATTTTAAAGCATTGTAAGTATAGATCGCAGTAGTCGGTTGCATCCTTCAACCCGCAAGACAAAGTTTTGTGCTGTGCAAATCACGCCACACAGATTTTCTTTGGTTGCATTTGCAACATTATTTGATTTGCATAGTTCCTTTAGTCAGTCGGGTGTTAAAACACAGCGTGTAAATAAATGGGGGTGCAATTATTTCTTAATTTGTCTTGTAAAAAAAGGAAGGTTATGTTATTGTTTTCTTGTTAAAAATGATAGGGTCGTCTAAATGGAAAAGATGTATAAAACATAATTATTGATTTCAATCCTGCAATGTGAATGCGTAAGAATAAACGCTCATTTTCACCTTTAAGAGGTGTTAAAGAATATTTTTAATGATCCGTTCAGTGACTTCACAGGGAGTGTGACAGCACATGACAAAGCATCATGGAGGCTTCGGTGAGTGGAAAGGTCCCAATTAGCTCAGACAAGCTGCTGTAACACTCTCAATGAACTCATTAGAATGTAAACACAACAAGGAAAGGGGGGAAAAGGGAAAGGGAAGTGGTGTGTGGCCAAGTATGGTGACCCATACTCGGAATTTGTCCTCTGCATTTAACCCATCCAAGTGCACACACACAGTAGTGAACATACACCCGGAGCAGTTTGGGGGTTCGGTGCCTTGCTCAAGGGTCTCACCTCAGTCGTGGTATTGAGGATGGAGAGAGTGCTGGTTATTCACTCCCCCACCAACAGTCCCTGCCGGACCTGAGACTCGAACCCACAACCTTCGGGTTACAAGTCCAACTCTCTATCCATTAGGCCATAGCTGCCCCCATAACAAGCGTATTGCCACACCATTCATACGCTTTTGGACTTTACTGGCTGTCACTCATGAGTCACGTACACTGTGTGGTTGGAGTTACAGCTGAACTGTAGTTCACTAGAGGCTGGTTAGTTCAGAAATCATGAACCTTTGTGAGACTTCATGACTGCAGGTGGAGTGTTGATCTCGTCACCGAGGGATAGTTCATGCAAAAAAGAAAAAGTCTCATCATTTACTCCTTATTTTGGTCCAAACCCATATCCTGTTAATTTTAAGTATGATTCATAGTGACCTCTTTCAACCTCAAAAAGGACAGAAAAGTACATTAATTCACCAAAATTTGTCCATTTCACAACAGTCATGCTCTATAGTCCAAGCCATTATACCTTGCAACCATTTTTGAATTTAAATAAAAAAAAAAAACGGTTGTGTTCAGAATCAAATACTGACTTACTGTACATTATATATGGCAAACCAGTGTTTTAATTTAGTTTTATCTATATGTACTAATATAGTCTTTCTAACTATTTTGAGCTAGCTTTTATTTTATATTTAAATTTAATTTTTTTTAAATTGAAATTAATAATTGTATTATGTGCTTTTGTCATATATATATATATATATATATATATATATATATATATATATATAGTTTGTTTGTTTTTTAGTTTAGTTTAGTTTAGTTTTAGTCATTTAAAACTTTATCCAGTTAATTGCCAAGGTAACATTTCTAATTTTCATTTACATATTTTTTTAGTTTGAGTATTTTTTATTTAATATTTATATTTTATTTCAGCTTTTTTAAGTTATAGTTTTAGTTAACAATAGTAACATTACTGTATACTGCCACTATTTTTCTAAACTATTAAAAAATACAAAGTAACAAACTTTATCCATAATAGTCCTCAATAAATGTTTACTATGTATGCTATATTTTTGCCACATGATCCCATTATGTTTGCCACATGACCCCATTTAATGTCATGTGAGTGATAATTGTGCATTTTGAATTGAACTTTGTGTAAAACTGCCTAATGAAATCAAATAATGAATGAAGAAAGAGCAGAATATATACAGTATTAACAGCATACTGGTTTGGATTGACATGAGGGTGAGTAAATTTGTGGGTAACTATTCCTTAAAGTTTTGGTTTAGATCTGGGTCTAAAGATTATAATTAATGCAAAAAAAGGTTGAACCTTCAGCAGTGTTCATTAGCTGCGCTCCATCAGTTTCTCTGAAAAAGCTTTTCACATTGTGACACAGGTCTGCTACTTATTAGCATCTAATAGATTCTTGCTTATTAACATATTTTTTATTAAACAAACGTAATATTTGACAGATTAAAAATTCAAGAAAGTGAATTTTCAATCAAGTGTGTGGCCATAAAACCAGCCGCTGTGGCCGTTTGAGCTCCAATCAACTTTCAGATTTAGCACAATCTTTATGACTCGCGTGGCAAATTGAATACGGTGAGCCGCATGTAAAAAAAAAAATACTTCTCTCGCTTTTCACTCTGTATGCCAAATGTTGCATCTGTCTTTGTAAATATTTAATTTTTATTCTCACTATGTCACTATTTTTACACTAGGTTTGCTGATATGAAGTGTCATATTTCACGAAGGACAAATTGGCCTAATATTGTGATTGATTTGAACGTGGCTCTAATGAGTCATTAGTCGTTTAGCAGGATGGTCACAATGGAGCTGATGTTAAATCGAAATGCTTGGGAAAATCATACTGACATTTTTGAACCCACATGGCAAGTACCTCAGAAACTCGTAACACTCTCTTGTTTTCATTTATGTTGAAAGCTTGTCATCATATTTATATGTAAAACACCTATTTTTATATTATTTAAGATATTTTATATCTGTAAACGTTCTTGTGTTTATGTGCATCATGGACATCTGTGAAACTCAGATGATGGCATTTGGATCAAAGACTTTTGGTTGAAAACATGATGGAGATTTCATACGTTTGCATTGGTGGATTTTGTGTAACGACTGTAAGACTTGCGAATATGTTCTGCATCAATACTGAAACTCTTCTTTCCCTCATTTCTGAATGTCCATGCCAAATGAGAGACATTTAAGACTGAAACGGTTAAAAGCCTAAACAACAGCAGAAATCACGTAACTGAACCGCATTAGATGACAAGAGGGACTTGGATAATGAAAACAAGAGCAGCATCCGGTTTGTGTCATTGATTACTAATCACCGAAATGTGTTTGACCACATGGTTGGATTGTTGCTGATTTGAACAAAAAGCCTTTAACCCATCATGTGTTTCTGTCCAATTAAACTGAAGCATCTGTAATGAAAATGAGTCTTTGTTCATTTCACGGCTGGATTTTAAAAATCACTCCAATCTTTAGAGTTCAGGGGATTAGGTCCGGTGTTATTCTGCACATGTGACAGAGATTTGATTGAACAGAGAGCATTTTACACATAGTATTGTGTATCTGTAACCCCACATTCAAGGCTGCGAGATTAAGTACACTTTCAATCCACTAATGGATTGTTTGACTTTTGTTGTTTAGCTATTGTCCTTCAAGCCTTTCTTGGACAATCTGCAACAAACCTTTTTTGAGCATGCCATATAATGCAAAACTGGCAGCCTATTGTTCAAAAGTTGTATTTTTTATTATCAGTGGGTTCTTGCAGTGTTACTTCAGCACATGTTCACCTAAAAACTTAAGATTTGTTCAAATTGACTTACCCTCAGGCCATCAGATGAAGATGAGTTTGTTTCTTCATCAGATTTGGAGAAATGTAGCATTACATCACTCGCTCACTCTGCAGTGAATGGGTGCCGTCAGAACGAGAGTCCAAACAGCTGATAAAAACATCACAATAATCCACAAGTAATCCACATCACTCCAGTCCATCAATTAACATCTTGTGAAGTGAAAAGCTGCGTGTTTGTAAGAAACAAATCCATCAAGACGTTTTTAACTTCAAATATCATTTCCAGCTAAAATGCAAGTGTTTTGTTCATAATATTACATTCTCTGGTGGAAAAAGTCATCTGAATCAGGAGAGAAATCAAGCACTGTTTACAAGTGAAAACAGCTCTAAACAAGTATGTCAGTGGATTTTGATGTGAGACCACAACAGGAGATGTACTTTTTTCACTAGAGGAAGCATTATTATAGATTATGGACTCGTTTTTTTTTTTGGCCAGAAGCAATGGTTTAAAGTTAAAACGTCTTAATAATGGATTTTTTTCTTATAAGCACACAGATTCTTACTTCACAAGATGTTAACTGATGGACTGGAGTGGTGTGGATTACTGTGATGTTTTTATCAGCTATTTTTGACTCTCATTCTGACGGCACCCATTCGCTGCAGAGGATCCATTGGTGGGCAAGTGATGTAATGCTACATTTCTCCAAATCTGGTGAAGAAACAAACTCATCTACATCTTAGATTGTCTGAGGGCGAGTAAATTTTCAGCAAATTTAAATTTTTGGGCAAACTAATTATTTAAGATGTGGTAACATTTACTGTTGTACTGCAATTTTCACAGGTGAATTCAGTCATTTCAATAGGAATTTATGCATTCTGGAATTTCATGTTCACATCACGTGAATTTGCTGCACTGACCCCAAAAAATATGCTTGGTTTGTAAGTGCACAATGGATATTTTCTCCATGAAATGTGATCAAACCTTAAGGGTTATTGCTTTAAACAAAACACTAACCTTAAACTCAAGCCGTAGCAACTGCAAAGAGACCACTCACAACATCCTAGCATCCCGCTGGTGTTTTGCATGTGCAAACACCAGCATTTTCTTCAGAAGTGGCCAAATCTGGACTTAATAAGGCTTTCACATCAACATGTGACGTTAAAACCATTCCAGTCACCGTTTTAGCACATTTATTTGTTAGTAAACACTTTTTGTTGCCAGCACAGGAAATTAGAGTTGCAGAAAATCACTTGAGAATTCGCACTGGGATGGTTATTTGCAAGGTAATAACAATAATTAAAATAGTGACCCACAATCAATAGCATTTTGAGAGTTATCCGGTTCATCACCTCAGATTGATCACCGGGCGCATGTGTAATAAATCCTTTAATCTGAGCACTTTTAAAAGTTTCCCACTTAGCAGACGAACCTCGCCAGGGTGAACAGCACCAGTCCAGTTACTCTAAATGTTAAATCACCCCTGAGCAACAAAAGCATGCCGGCTAAACGGAAGCCTCCGTCCAGCAAGTCAATTCTGCACATTTCGCCAACTGACATTATGCAGAATCTGCACTTCCGTTTCTGAATAATTGGTCAATTTGGCCATTTTCCCCTCATGGTTCGAGAATGATAAATATGTTGTTGTGGAGGATGAACACAATTGCCTGCCAAGCACCCAGTGGAAACCTTAGCAGGTGGATGGATTTTACTGTGGGATGTTTGCAAAGTCCCTGTTTACTGGCCTCTCCTCATTTAATATTAAACACAGGAGTTATTAAAGCAACCATCAGCGAGAGCTATTAAAAAAACAACAGAGCTGGACTGAAAGAAAGAGATGAGAGAAAATTACTCAGGAAATGAGAAGAAGCTGTATAATGTTGTGCGTTTGGGTGAATTTCAAGACTCACGGTATTGATTTGTCCGTCGGTCCGTCCGTCTGGCTGTCCACGCATCGCTTCCTCAATCCATAAATTCATTTGTATGTCCTCTTTGAGCTGCTTCTAAGCATAATTGACAGAATATATATCACTGAGTGTCAAAGGCATCGTGGCAAAGTGCCATCCGAATACAAACAGAGGCCTCGCTAAAGAGTTTTGGGCACCGGTCCTGCTCGGTGCGTCTGAGGAAATGAGAGGGTCCTTGGTAATTATTGTCATGAAAGAAATTATTCACAGCTGGTGCAATTAGTCAGGAATTATCAAGATTCATTATTCATGCTGTGAGTCTTGCATTGTGCAAACAGCCAATTACATGACACCGTGTCCAGATTGCACAAAGATGCGTATAGGTATGTACAATTGTATTTAACAAATGTAATGCAATATTATTATGCATAATAATTAAGCTTAATGCGAATTTGCTGGAGCTTGTGCCTAATTGAAAATTTTTTTTTTTTTTTTGCTATTTCAGTCTGTTTATGATTTGGTTTGTGAATTCTTGGAATAGAATGAGTCACGCTTTTATTAAACTTTTAAAGCTGTCCTCATTCACGTTCTTTGTTCAGAAAGGAGTGATTGGGATGTTTTGCTTAACATTTCGTGTTTTATGGAAGAAAACAATGCAGATACATCTAGTGCACTCAAAATATGTTTGATTTGACCTCCTAAATGCTCTTTTTTGGCCTTACGGAAATAATGAGCATAAAGCAACTTAACCTGTAGCAAAAAATATATATTTTCAAATATAGAAAAGGACAATGTATGCAAATACATTTTCTACCAATATATTTTGGCTATTTTTAAAATATGCATTAAAATATAATATACGTTTTAAAACCATTTAAAAATATATTTTGCCTTCCATATACTTCAGTCCAAAAAAATACATTCAAGTTACATCTGAAGAAAAGCTTTAGTTTTTCCATATGGGAAGTTAGTATCAAATCAAAATTTCCATAAAAGACATTAAATAACCTCAGAATTGTCTAATTGGCTCATAATCGTTCATTTTTATTTCCAGGTGAGGAGGAATTGAACTAAATTAAAACGTTTTAATTTGGATGCTTCCTGTAAACACAACAAACTAGAAATATCTCACTGTATCTATCATCCTCACCTTCAAATCGAGAGACTTCAGTTGATTCAATGTTTATTTGGCTAGTACAGCACAATAATTCTCCAATCTCAAGACAAGCTCTTTGAGAAAAGAAACATGGCTCAAGGTTCCAGACCTGAATTACTGTGAAAAATGATTCATTTATTTGTGGCATAAAATAGGCCTATCACTGTTTTGTAAAAGTCTGCCTATTTAAAAAAAAAAAAAAACATAAAAATGTTGTGTTTACCTTAGGATTCGGCAAACATGTTGTCATAAAAACAACCGGTCAATAAGCGCACTCACAAACGTATAAATTTCCATTTCAAATGAAACATTTCCGAGAAATGACTCGCATTTCAGTGAGTCACTTGTGAATTTAGTCACTGAACGAATCTCTGACTGAGTGAGTCTGATTCAAACCGCCAACTCACGAACGAGTGCGATATTGTTTCGTGAATCTTTGTAACTGACTCACTAAAAATAATTAATTCATAAGAGTCATATGTTCGAGGGTCGTGCTCATAGACTGTAAAAAAAAAAAAAGATGGACGACGCGTCTCCACTTCCTTCCACTATAGAAAAGTGAAGCCAAAGCATCTCAGTATGGCTGCTGGCATCTTGAGTAAATGACGTCATTTGGAGCCCGAGTATGCACAGTAGAGAGTTGTTTGAAGCCCGAGTCTATGCAGTAGAGATTCATTTGGAGCCCAAGTCTGCGCAGTAGAGATTCATTTGGAGCCAGAGTCTGTGCAGCAGAGATTCATTTGGAGCCAGAGTCTGCGCAGTAGAGATTCGTTTGGAGCCAGAGTCTGCGCAGTAGAGATTCATTTGTAGCCAGAGTCTGCGCAGTAGAGATTCGTTTGGAGCCAGAGTCTGAGCAGTAGAGATTCATTTGTAGCCAGAGTCTGCGCAGTAGAGATTCGTTTGGAGCCAGAGTCTGAGCAGTAGAGATTCGTTTGGAGCCAGAGTCTGAGCAGTAGAGATTCATTTGTAGCCAGAGTCTGCGCAGTAGAGATTCATTTGTAGCCAGAGTCTG
>JAFVLL020029160.1:0-99924 GCA_021397915.2 Tor tambroides | reverse complement strand
ATCATGTTGGCTGTCATGTATGTTTTGTTGACCTTGGTTATTTTGTATTTGATTTGTCACCTGTAAATAGTATGTTTGTTTGCATAATAAAAAAATTAAAAAAAAATTAAAAAAAAAACATTTAGATGCAAAAAAAAAAAAAAAATGCTTGCACTTGTCCATTTAATGAATTGTGAACAACTTCAATCTTTTTCCAAAAAGGATTAAAATGTCATAAAAATTATCCCATGCAACTCGTTCCGTATTCCAAGTATTCTTAAGGCATATGATTGGGTTTGCCGAGAAATAAATCAAAAATGTAATCTATTAAGCGAAAATCTCCAGTCATTGCATTCGTGCATACGCATTTTTAGTTTATAGTTCATTTGCATTTATTGTTCGCGCTGGCGCTCCTAGGAAAAGCACACAAGAGAGTCATTTTGAAACATCAAGACAAATAAAATTATGACTTGAAACACAATTTCTTTACTGAGGTGAATATAACTGTTCTGAGACAGTCAAAACAGCTTAGAATGCACGCAAAAAGTGCTCCGTCTATAATCACTAAAAGCTGTCACTCACTTCAGTTCATCGCGATCTCACTATGTTCCGTTAATAAGCTATCTACACAATCTTATTTACATCTTATCTACACATTCTTATAATGAGAGGATTCACAAGCTTGCAAAAACTCGCCGTTTTGAATGGTGAGTGAATATTTGACGCTCTCCATAACACAAATACATGTGGTGCATTTGCCAAATATGTTTCGTGAATATCAGACGGGGCCCCCTGATAACCCGGGGCCCTAAGCGGCCGCTTACCTCGCCTGTTGGTTAAGTCTGCCCCTGCTCATGATGAAAGAGTTGAAGATGCTTGATGATTTGCGCACATACAAATTCACATCAGTTTCATGCCACTTTTCCACAACTAAACTATGTCACTCTTGTTTTTTTGTTTTTTTCAGCCTTGGTATTTGGATGCTGTACAGGATTGTTTCTCTAGATCCCCAAGACCTTCAATCTCCAATCACTATGCCAGCCACAAAACATCACATCCTTCTGAGATCACATCAACATTAGATTTACCACAAACCCAAAGACATTGAGGTGTTGTGTCAGTTTCAGAAACCAGCCAATATCCTGCTACAATAAGACTACTGGTTTCATGACAAAGATGCCATTTTATCAAACTAAGAAATGTTGATTACTTTCAGTCTATATAAAAATACATTAGACCAACAACACTCCCCCTCCATTGAAAATATCTTGATAATGTCTTTTCTAACCAATCGTTCTTGAGAAGATCAGATTTGTCAGTAACCAGGCTTTGCCGACCTTCCAAATTCATCTCCTTAATTGACTTGGGGGGGCATTTAAGCTGATCTACCATGATCTTCTCTTTTGGTGTAGTGACCGAAAGAACAAGATTGTGGGTCAAATGGCTGAATGGCTGTACAAATTAGTTTTCTCCACAGGGTCTCTTTGCTAACCCTTGGAGACAGAATGTGAAGATCAGACATCCTGGACAGCCATTGCTCTTCCACACTGAAAGGAGCCAGTTGAGGTAGTTCGGGCATCTGGTTAGCATGCCTCCCGGACGCCTTCTAATGGAGGCATTTCAGGCATGTCCAACTGGGAAGGGCCCAGGGCACACTGGAGAGGTTATATCTCTCGATTGGCCTGGGAATGCCTTGGGATCCCCCAGGATGAGCTGGAGGAAGTGGCGAGGGAAAAGGATGTATGGGTTTACTTACACTGCTGCCACCGCGACCTGATCCCGGATAAGGGGTGGAAAATGGATGGATGGATGGATGGATATCAGCCTGGACTGGCCTGGCCTGCCAAAAGGTGCACAAAACTCCTCTAAAATCAGCCAAGAAACCGACATCACCAGGCTGATAGACCTGTAGAAATCTGTAGCGGCCTTGACAAGAATAAGGGGATTTTTAAGCGTTTTTACAAGAATTTTATTCTAGTTGATATTCTAAGAATATATTCAGCACTATTTTTATGCAAGATCCTTTATAATGGAAAATCCATTTTAGCGAATGTAGAGTTTCCTCTCCATTTGCAATATCTGCAATTTTCTACAGACATTTCACACTGACTACTGAACTTCTACAATAGAACAGCATTGGAAAAAGTTCACTTTGATAGTTACTGAACGACAAAAAAAAATAATAATAATAATCTTTGCAGAAATACCAAGCAGATGGAGGAATTATTCTACTGCTTGACAGAGAAAAGCTCACAAATAGCACAATTCAAATCAAGCTCACAAATAGCTATTACCAAAAAACTTCATCAAATAAATGATATTAACAACAATCAGCAACATCTGTAAGATCTCCCCCTCTGTTGCTTTCGTTTCCTTTATGATACCTGAGAGGCCGTAAGAGAGAGCCGTTTCTGAGCTGTCAAGTTTCATTTATGTGCTGTACCGACAGGCTTTCAGATGCTGATGGATGTCTCAATCAACCAGATTTCACTCAAAAAAATATCAAAACTTGAGTTTGGCGAAAGAAAATGCTTTCTTTGTGGGTGATGCTTACCAAACGTATATAAACGTATACATCACATCATGACCTTTAGACTCAGGAACAGCACTGCATGTCACTGCCATGGGCTATCGACTAAATGTGGAAATGCCTCGTCAGTTCCATAAAAGCGACACGCTTTTTCAGCCACACAAATAGAGATGGTTTGAAATGAAAACTGACAAAACAAGTCAAGAAAGAAAAAGACGATGCCAATATAAGTGAGCGACATTGCATCTTATAGAAAAACCAATTAAACTAAAGTAAGTGCAAAAACAAATTTAGCTCCAGCTGAGGCTGGTAATGAGCTCTGAAGAAGACTTTTTTTTTCTTCTTCTTTTTTTTTTGTGAGTGAAATTGGATATAAAACAGCTTATCGATTTTCTGGCACCTTAAATACCCCCTCTGGAATGGACCATATTCCTCGCATCCCTTTCCTTCTCATATGTCACATTAAAACACAGCCAAACAGCTGAAAGAATAGCCTTTCTGCTATCTGCAGGCTGCCCACTTCAACCAAAGCCTTGACCTATGAATAATTGATTACATAAAGAGTGGGTAATGAAGGGCCACGAATAACTTCAATTAGGACCATAGCCCAGTGTCCTCAGGGCATGCCAGTAATACTCCAGCGTGGAGGGATATCTCCATTGGGCAGCATGCGTAGCCTCTCGAGACCTGCTGGGTTTGATACACCAGACCTTTGTCTCGGTCTTGAAATCCCTATGGGTTATAACTCAAACTGAGGCCCTGTCTCAG
The DNA here is from genome assembly GCA_021397915.2 of Tor tambroides. Lineage (NCBI taxonomy): Eukaryota > Metazoa > Chordata > Actinopteri > Cypriniformes > Cyprinidae > Tor > Tor tambroides. The sequence goes on along the minus strand of JAFVLL020029160.1, from coordinate 96,647 downwards.
GGCCACAGAAGACAGCAATTAAGCCCCATTAGTAACACAGCAGCTTGAATGTAGGCCAATGATTCTGCTGCAGTCAGAGGATATATGTTTCTGTTTCTTTGACCTCTGGGCTCAGACACTGTTCACTTGAATAAGGTGTGACCGCACATAAGAGGCTGGGAAAATTAGCTCTTTTTTTTTCATAAGATGTACGTATTAGCTTAAAACTTTGGCTAGAAAACAGTCATTTAGAAAAATTACAGTGCTTAAGGAGCGTGAGTCATCAGCAAAGGTTTTGCTGGCTCTTAAGAGAAGACCAAAGGTAAAGCTGGCTAACCCTGGCTAACCCTTGTCCTAACCTTAACCCTATAGTAAGTACATTAAAATTAATTAGTATTTCTATGTGTAATTACACTATAACAATGACACCTTAAAATAAAGTGTAACCTAAAGCTGTATAACATACAACCCGAATTACAGAAATGTTGGGACGTTTTTTAAATTTGAATAAAATGAAAAATAAAAGACTTTTAAATCACATGAGCCAATATTTGTTTGTTTGTTTGTTTGTTTGATTGATTTATTTATATAGCACAATTAAAACAACACAAGGTTGACCAATGTGCTGTACAGTAACGACTAATAAAAAGAGGTCCACATCACAAAAAGACAAAGAGGACAAAAGGAAAAGGATAAAATAAACAGGTAAAACAAACATCATAACGAACCCCAATATTGTAAGCTCAGTGCGATCAGCCAAAAGCTAGTTCTAACAAATACAGTTTCAAATTTCTTTTAAAAGACCCCAATGTAGGTAGGAGTCTAAGACGTAACGGCAAGCTATTCCAAAGCTTTGGGGCCACCACTGAGAATGCCCGATCACCACACAGCTTTAACCTTGACCTGGGGACAACTAAGATCATCTGATTAGATGACCTTAGATTCCTTTGAGGTTTATGAACAAGTATGAGATCTGTTAAATAAGAGGGCGCCAGATTGTGTAGGACTTTATATACTAAAATAAGTAATTTAAAATTGACCCTGTGGTGAACTGGAAGCCAATGTAAAGTGGCTAAAATAGGTGTTATATGCTGATGTTTACGGAACCACTCAAGAGCAGTGCCTCGGATACCCATAATCTTTTCCAAGCGAGTGATTAGAATATTATGATCAATGGTATCGAAGGCTGCACTTAGATCCAATAAAATCAAAATCACAGAGTCACCAGAGTCGATTGAAGATAAAATATCATTTGATACTTTTAACAGGGCCGTCTCTGTGCTATGATTTACTTTAAATCCGGATTGAAACTTTTCCTTGTTTAGTTCATAAATATTCATAAATATAACAAAAAACATGCACAAAGACAATATGACTCTATGCAGCAGAGTTTGAAAGCATCAACTAGCAGCAAAGTTCTGTGAAACCAAACTGAAATTTTATCAAACCAAACAGTTTGATCAAATCTGTAGGATAAATGAAAAGTGAACACTTCATTTAAAGTCTGATTGCTGCTAATCTGAGACCTTTGCCGGTTTGTCACGACAACATTTCCACTGCATCTGCAATATCCTTCACTGCGAGGTACCATTTTTGTCTCCATGGCAACCGCAGTGCGATGGAGCCTGGCTCTGGGGGAGACATGCAAGAAGCGGCAGAAAGCAGGCTGTTTTTCCATTATGTTCTTACCTTCACATCTCATTCGTCAGTCTTACATTCTCCATCACTTTACTCATGGCTGTAAGTGGCCATCGCTATTTCAGATAGTGTTTCAGAAGCTGAGATGGACAGAGATCATTTGTACTCATACTGTGGACTCTATCAGCAGGACTCTTATTAGCAGACGCCTGTGAAGCTCTATGGGAATAATCTGAGAAATCTGTGAAATGCTCACTCAGACCCCCCAGTGCTAAACAAAGACACATGTCACAAGATGCTCCAGTATATAAACATACTTTAATGAACCACAATGCACACTATCCTGAAACCTCTGGTTATGTCAGTCAGAGGTACATAAACCACTGCAGACACACAAAAACAAAAAATGTATTTTGAAAGGTTTTGTTTTGAAAACATTTTGTTTTTGTGTTGTGATTTAGTTAATTAGTAAACAGTTCAGCAAAAAATGAACATTTGCTGAAAATGTCCTCACCCTCAGATGAGTTTGTTTCTTCATCAGATTTGGAGAAACGCAGCATTATATCACTTGCTCACCAATGGATCCTCTGCAGTGAATGGGTACCGTCAGAATGAGAGTCTAAAAAGCTGATAAAAACATCACAATAATTCACAAATAATCCACACCACCCCAGTCCTTTAATTAACGTCTTGTAAAATGAAAAGCTGTGTGTTTCTAAGAAACAAATCCAGCATTAAGATGTTTTTAACTTCAAATAGTTGCTTCCTGCCAAAATACGAGTCCATAATTACACTTCCTCAAGAGAAAAAGTCCATTTCCTGTTGTCCTCTCACATCAAAACCCACACACATATTTGTTTAGAGCTCTTTTGGACTGTTTTGGCTTGTAAACAGTACTTGATCTCTGCAGATCTCTCTCCTGATTCAGACCAGATGACTTTTACACTGGAGGAAGCATTATTATGGATTATGGACTCATATTTTGGCCAGAAGCAACAGACTGAAGTTAAAAACATCTTAATGCTGGATTTGTTTCTTAGAAAAACTCAGCTTTTTTCATAAGACGTTAATTGCTGGACTGGAGTATTGTGGATTACTTGTGGATTATTGTGATGTTTTTATCAGCTGTTTGGACTCTCATTCTGACGGCATCCCATTCGCTGCAGAGGATCCATTGGTGAGCAAGTGATGCAATGCTACATTTCTCCAAATCTGATGAAGAAACAAACTCATCTACATCTTGGATGGCCTGAGGGTGAGGACATTTTTAGCAAATATTCATTTTTGTGTTAACTATTCCTTTAAGGTTCCTGCATATTCGGTACCACTTTACAATGACAGGTTTATGAGTTTGATAATCAGGAAATGTATGAACTGATAAAAATGTATACAGCTTTAAATGTATTAATGCAATCTAAGTCACTTTGGATAAAAGCATCTGCTAATTGCATAAATGTTAATGCCTTCTAGAAAACAAGACGAAAATATTGATTAAGGAACTTCTTTTTGCAGTTTATAGAGCTCTCCGCTCACTGGAATAATATACATTGTCAAAAATGCTACAGAAACGTCTGAAGTGAATTCGAACCTGTTCTTTGATTTCCTGCAGTTTGTTGCTCTGCTCCCGTATGTCGTGCAGGAGCTGCAGAGCTTTATCATCCTCCTGCGACACCTCCATGCGGGCCTGCTCCAAACTGCGCTTCAAACTCTGAAATACAAACAAAACGTTTCACAAACCAATCCGTGCGATTCAGATCACGCCACATTTCCACATGCAAACAGTAAACCCACGCTGCATTCGGTGATATAGGTGGCCAAGTCTTGTTCTAAGATGGTTCTTTGGGTTTCTGAAGCCTTGAGCTCCACGTCCTTCTGCTGCAGAACTGACTCCAGGTCTGACATCTTACGCTGCACTTTTGAAATCTCCTGCTCCATCTTTCAAAACAAGAAGGAAAATAGGCATCGGTACACATATGAGGGATTGAATTTTCCATAAAATAACTGAAGATTTCACTGTCAACTGTACCTTCACATATGATTGTCTGCACTTCCTCTAGCAATCTGAAAGCTTCGGCTCTGAAGGTCTTGTTCTTTGTGTGCTTGTAGGCTGAAAGACGAGGTCTGAATAACGTGCCCTTTCTAGAAGAAAGAAAGAAAAAACAGGTGACGCTGAAGAACATGAAACCACATTTAAATTTTAATTATACCAAAACAAATGACTCAAACTACTGTTGTTAACAGCAAACGTTACCGGTCTGATCAACCACAAATCCAGTTGAATAAAAAACAGTTAAATGCTCCATTTCAGCTCTAATTAAGCCAAGAGATATGTAAATTGATTCAACTTTGCAACGCAAATCTCAGAAGCTCCAACAATAGGACTGCAAACAACAAATAATTAATCACTGAAATTACAAAACCCAAAAGGAAAAAGAAACATGATGCCAGGACACATATTTGATCTGCATTCAGATTAAATTTATTTATTATCCAACTCAATCTGAATAAAATCTGTCAGATCTGTGTGATTTATGATCCTGCTTCAACTCAAGTCAGATCTTGTCACATTTTTAGCATCCTCCAAGTCCAATTGCTTAGAGAAGTCAACACGCTGCACTTTTTATTCAGTAAGGATGCTTTAAATTGATCAAAAGTGACAGTAAAGACATCTATAGTCAGTGTTACAAAAGATATCTATTTCAAATAAATGCTGTTCGTTTGAACTTTCTGAATCCTGAAAAATAAAATATATATTCCACAAAAACATGAAGCAGCACGACTGTTTTCAACACTGATAATCGTCAGAGCAGCAAATCATCATATTAGAATGATTTCTGAAGGATCATGAGACTCTGAAGACTGGAGTAATGATGCTGAAAATTCAGCTTTGATCACTGGAATAAATTACATTTTAAAATATATTCAAATAAAAAACACTTATTTGAAATTGTAATAATATTTGACAATATTACAGAATTTTGCTGTATTTTTGATCAACTAATTATTAATAAAAACATTTTTTAACGGTAGTTTATGTAGCACAAGCTCTCTACCATAGAAACCAAAATACTGTCGACATCATCTTGCACTCAGGGGACCATACGATTTTTGTCCAATCAAATTCTCTCTAGTCTCTAGAACGAATACTGAATCCTTGCTGCGTTTTGCTTTACGAATCCCACAGAAGCAAGTATTTTCTGCGCATACGAGCTCAGCACGGAGCGTATAGTGCAGTCTATTTTTAACAAGCCCAATCATATTAGATATGCACACACTGTTTCTAACTGCCACTCTCTATTTGGCATCCTCGGAGATGGAGGGAAAAAATGAACGACAGAAGAAAAGAGCTCCTAATAAAGCACAAGCATCTCTACTCCTCCATATCATTCCCTCTCTCTCTCCGGCTTTTTCTTTCAGTAGCCTGAGGCTTTACAATTCAGCGTTAGGAGGCTTATAGATTACAAAACACACACAACCCAAAAGATGCTTATGGAATCGCTTTCTGAACCCAAAGCAGCGGTATGAACTCATGTTCACATTCACAGAAACGTGCAGCCTTCAAGAACACACACACTAAACACGTAAAACCTGCTGAAGGTCCCGTGACTCGGTTCACACATGTGCGATACAGACTACAGCCACGTCATGCAAGTGTTTAACATGCTCACAGATGTTATTTATTTATGAGATGATGATATCACTTCTAAACTTGCAAACCACTTTTAAATTAAATTTTTAAAAAAGATAATATGCATGATTTTAACTATGATCTTAAATGATCTATGATCAAAGTTCAAAAGTTTGAAAGTAAACATGATATTTAGTGCACTTTCCCTCAACACTACAATAAACTGCATCCAATCCACCATAAAACATACTGCAGGTTACATCACCACAACATGCAAATGGTCATGCAAAAATATGATTATACTTCTGAAGCCAGCTGGATGCATAATTTAGTACGTGGAAAATCAACACAGTGTTTCAAGATGAGGCATGATTTAATTATTCTGATCTCTCGGCTAATACTGATCTCTGGGGAGAGGGAATAAGAGAAATTCAGCTGTAGAGAAATGGGAAACAAACTAGAAACTCTGACCAAAGGGGATGAAAATCACAACAGTTCTCAAAGCAGAATATTTTAAAAGTTATGACACATTGACATGCCGAAGGCTTGAATGAATATGAAATCACTGATCATCTAACATCATGGAGCATTAATGTAAACAAGAACTTGTGATGACTGACAGATAAGGTATAACTGATATGTTTAATATGTGAACAACAGGTCTGACACTTGACACCAATAAATAAATACATAAATAATCAAGACATTAAAATGTATTCAATAGAATAAAATAAAGAAATTAAAATAAAAAAATATATATAAAAATACATAAAAAACTTCAAAAAAATAAATAAAATAAAAAAACAAAATGACCGAAATAAGTAAAATGAATAAATTAAAATAAATATTGAATAAATAAAATAAAATGAACAAATTAAATTAAAATGAATCAAAAAATAAATTCAATAAAATAAAATGAGCCAAATAAAATAAACACATTAAAATAAATAAACCATAAAATAAATTAAAATTAAAGCTGTAAATAAAATAACCAAAATAAATAAGTACAATTAACAAAAAACAAATAAATTAAAACTTAAGAAATAAATACATAAACAAGCAGTAGGGCATTCTGAGTGATCACCTAAATCTGAACATGGATGACTGATATGATAGATACGGTCCACTTTCTTTATACAGCACTGTAAAGCTCCAAAAGATCATTCATAGATAGATAGATAGATTCTCTGAAGGGGCTGTTGCAGCAACCTCATGAATGCACAAACAGATGCATGCATCAGGTGTTGAGGTCATGCACTGAGTTCATTGACAGTAACACTTTCTGTGTGTAAAGATAAAAATAACTGTTTCTCATGCTTTTCTCTATAACCATAGAATAGATGCCGTCTGAGCTGCAGTCACGACCACACGATCCCTTTACCTGATCAGCACTTATGCGTGAGTGCTCGCGTCAATAACATTATTATTTCTCAAAAATAATATTCAGTTATCGGTGTGTGTGGGGGGGGATCGTGTTTGAGAGCTGATGAAAAGCTCTCGAGGATTACTGAGCGTGTGCATCACGACACACCGCAGGCTGCTGCATGAAATCACCTCACTGTCAAACTTACAGACACTTTCAGACAGCTCTGCATTAATGTTAATGAGGATCACTGCACATCCTTAATGCCATTCAAATACTGTATCAATAATTCCAGATTCGTGCCATACTGATCTCTGCAGGCTGTATTGCGCAGATTTTGTCTAATAGATACGACCACAAAAATACAAATAATGACAGGTCAACAAGGCTTATTTAGGAGTGTTTGCTGGTTTAGGATTATGAGAGCAATTAAAACCAAAAAGCAGCAGAGATGAACTGAATTGACTAACTATACTAATATTAGCAGGTTTAGCAAGGTTCAAGTCCCAAATGTTCGTCTATTTGCTTGGGCATGTGTTCTGAAACAGAGCCAATCCAGTGTGAGATTCAGACAGTTTAAGTGGCTTAATAACAGCTTGAGCGACAGAAAGACACCATTCTCCTGAAATCTCCAACAGCCGGATTAGAGGACTTCACGTCAGTGGTAACAGAATGAGGTAAACACAGGAAGTGATGCGGTATATGGGCGTGTCTGAGAGCAACTTTTTAGTTTGTTAACACACCTAAGAAATGATCGGCATTTGTAGATGCATTTCCCTTCAAACTGCAAACAAATGCATTATCGGATTCTTTTCAATGGGGAACATAAAAACATCCATATGAGTCTTCAGTAGCAGTGCAAGGAGGGAGGAGGGAGAAAGAGAGGAAAGTGCTGTTTCCATAGAAATAAGTCCATTCTGTCACCTTCTTGCTATTCTTTTCCTCATACATTTCTATTTCACTACACCCACATACTGTATTTTTCTCCCTGAACACTCTACAGACCGGTTACCTGAACTGCACGGCCGGGAATCGATAAATATTTGATTTTGCTGAAGAAAATGCGAGTGGTGCAAAACTCTGTCACGATGCCAGGCTGGTTGCCGGGGCATTGCGATACGGTTGCTAGGGTCAAAAGACCCCATGCTCTGGATTTTTCACATGTTTTCTGGTGAAACTGGTGCATCTGATCACTTAATAAAGTACCAGCATGTAATGCACACGTTCGACTTCAATACTTTTGATGGAATCACTACAGAATAAGTCAGCAGCTGATATCTGAGCGGTTGTGTTGTACTGAGATTACTAATGACCAGCGCAGTGGTGATGTTCTGTACAGACCTGGTGTCATGACACGCAGTGAGAGTTCACACGCTGACAGTGTTGGCATCTGTGTTGGCACCACTAGCCTCAACTCTCTCTCTGCACCCATCTGAGACGCCACCTGGACGTATTCTCAGCTTTTATATGATCACTAATGACAATATGCAACAAGGAGTCACACATTGATAACCGCTTACAGCAAAACACTGAAATGCACATCCACAAAAGAGCACTGGATTGCGTGGTTCAGTAAACAACATTAACAAACTCATATCTTGTCAATGATACTCACCCTAAAGGAGACCGGCTTGAGCTGCTGTTCTGCTTTGGATCCACTTTACAGAGGGCAGGTCCGCACGAGGGAAGCCCAAGAGTGTTGAGTCGTCCTGGGCAGCCATGAGCTGGAGAACGGGCATCTGTGGCTGGAGGTTTCTGGAGGAGTCATCCACAGAGTTCTTGAGAAACAGAGGAGTTGTGCGGGAGAGACGGATCAGATACACTTGAGTGGGAAGAGAGAGGAGCACAGAGACGAGGAGGGAAGCGAGCTGTATCCTCGAGAAGACAGTGAATCGTGCACAACCTTCTCTCTCTCTCGCTCTCTCTCTCTCCACTGCAGAAGCTCTCAATAATCACAGTAATATAAGCAGACTGACTCACTGTTGAAACTCAGCGCTCTCTCTCACTCAGAACTGATATGTATCTTTTCTCCCCACATCTGATTCCAATTTAGACATTTTGTGCCTCGCTGCTTACGTATGTTTTTATTTCCATATCATATATTCAGAGAATTTTCAGAGTCTACCTGTATCTATCTACATATCACACTCTATATATCTGTCGCTCTATAACACTATCGCTCTATCTATCTGTTGCTCTATGTCACGTCACACTATCATATTGCGCTCTATCTGCCTGTCACTCTATCTACCAACCCCTCTATCTACAGATCGTGCTCTGTATCTATTATGCTATCTGATGTTTTATCTACATATTGCACTCTGTCGCTCTATCTATCCATCTGTCAATCTATATACCTATCACACTCTGTCTCTTTATCTGATACTCTATCTATCTAATATCTACATATTGTGCTGTCGCTCGATCCACTTATCATGCTCTAGGGCTGTCAAAATGGCTGAAAAACTACATTCGAATTTTGTACTTAAATATTATCAAGGAATAATTTCAGTTAGGGGGAAAAAAGCTTTTGGCTTCTCTCCAGAGGCCACAAGAGGGTGCATCGAGCAAAATATTGCTAATGCACGTTTATTCAAAGTAGTGCTGTCAAACGATTAATCGCGATTAATCGCATCCAAAATAAAAGATTTTGTTAACACATTATATGTGTGTGTACTGTGTATATTTATTATGTATATATAAATACAAACACATGCATGTATATATTTTAAGAAAAATATGTTATATTTATATATTAAATATATTTTTATATAAATTATATGAATATAAACGTAAATATTTTCAAAATATATACTGTATGTGTGTGTCTTTATATATATAAAATAAATATACACAGTAGACACATATATTGTGTAAACAAAAACTTTTATTTTGGATGCGATTAATCGCGATTAATCATTTGACAGCACTAAATAAAAGCAATAAAATAACATGACTATCTGTAAAAAGTGCATAATGTTCAAAAAAATGTTTATAATCCAAATATAATTAATTTGCTTAATTATAAAGAAAACAGTCTCATGTATGTATATGTAACACAAAGGGCTGAAAGCTAATCACACAGAGTATTTTTTCATTTAAAAACATGAGATGTAGTGAGAAGGCCAAAAAAAACGCCATAAAGTCTCTAGACATTAGGGGTGGCACGGTTCGCGGAAAAAACCGAACCGTATGGTTCTCCACACACGGTTCGGCACGCGCTAGGACCGCGGTTCAACTTAAATCTGACAACGCATCTGCAATATGCAATATGGTAACAACAGGGTTTGGCTAACGTATGCTTCTGTTGATGGATGCGAATTCTGGCTTCCCAGTACATTACAACAACAGGGATGAAAAAAAAAGTGGACAAACCATTCACTCTTGTTCAATGCGAGTGCCGTATGCTGGATTATGAGCATTTATTCCGTCATCACCCGGGTGCTGATAGCGCGCGCGCGCACACACAGGTGAGACCTGAACAGCACACGTTGATATCTGTGTTTAAACTAAAGTCATGTAAGGTTTGCCAGTTTAAACATTTAAGAGCCAGAGGACGCGAGCTCACGCCCGCAGTGAGAAGATTTGTGCTTGCGCTCATCAGAAGCGCGCAAACCCGCGCCTCAGAACGCGCGCAAATATTAAGCTCTCTCTGAAGTATTGTGTTTGAATGGACAAATTCACACAAAAATTATGCCAAAATGCCGGTCTTGGTAAGTATCCTATAGCAGACATAACCGGCTGAACGTACAGTATCAGTGCACTGGATCACTTTCTTAATATTAATCAAACAGCAACAACAAAGAAATCACTCACTGCTCTTGATTGAATCGCTTTTGTAATTTTAATAAAGATTCATCTTTAATTTATAGTCAAATATGCAGTGCTGTTTTACATTTGATTACTTTATTCAATTTCTGTACATAAAAAGTAACGCTATAGACCTCCCTAAAAAAAAAAACCCTGAAAAATCACTGTTTATTTTATTTGTATCTTTACTCTATTGTATTTATTTATGCTGTTGCTTGTAGTTAAATAGATTATTCTTATTTTCTTTATTTTTATTTGACACTGACAGTATAGTTTTTCCCTAAACATACCGAACCGTACCGAAACCGTGACTCTAATACCGTGATACAAACCAAACCGTGAAAAAGTTGAACCGTGCCACCCCTACTAGACATGTTTCTTCTTTAAGATGAACTTAAATTTTACATGGCTTTCTAAACATGTGGCTCTTGTGTGAGGCGCGAGTGTAACGGTGATAGATGTCCCTATAGAAAATGCGTAAAATATGTGTTCTGCGTAAACAGATTTCATTGGTTTCAGTTTCACCGTAAACAAGATCTTCTCCGCACTGATGTTCGCTTTTTCCTCAATATCATTATCGCATCTCGTGCACCACTGATAAGGCTGCCTGACACACACCTAAAATTCGAATGCAGCGTTTTTGCATTCGAATGTGGATTTTTATTTTAAATTCGACGAATATTTGAAATTAGAATTTTTCTACTCTATCTACTTATCGCCCTCTGTTACTATCTGTTGCATCATACTATCTGATGCTCTATCTACCTATCATGCTCTATTGCTCGATCTATCATGCTATCTGACGCCCTAGCTACATATCACACTCTGTTGCTCTGTCTATCCATCTGTCACTCTCTCTACCTATTGCGATATGTTGTTCTATCATGATATCTGATACTCTATTTACCTATCTGCCTATTACTCTATCTACATATTGCACTCTATCTACCTCTCGCCACATCTGTCACTCTATCATGCTATCTGACATGATCTGTCTAGCTATCTATCATGATCTGTCATTCTGTCTATCTGTCACTCTATCTACCTGTTGCACTATCTACCTGCCTCTCTGTCACTCTATCTATATCTATCTATCCATCTACATATCTATCCATCTATCTATCTATCTATCTACAATATCTGTATAAACAGAAAGTTAGACAGACAAAAGCTAAAGAAAATGATTGCACCGTTTATGTAAATATTGATGTAGCATGTGTATAAATTATAACCTGCCATGACATACATACATAAAATCTCAGACTATGACGGTGTCATTGCTCCCTCCATTAAGCTCAGCGTTTGACAACTTTAAAAAGACATCATGAGTTTGGAGTTTCATCCTTCCTGACTTTTGTTTACCCTGAAATGATCCCAGCATCTGAGAAACGCTGCCTTTCTGGCATTGACTGAGTTACATCTGGATTATTTTCATTGATGACAAACTCGACTGTGCAAATTATAACGTGTTCATTAGCAGCTGTTGGCACTGCCATCAGGAACTCTTTGGTATGAATTCATTCTCAGCCAAAACTCATTAAAGCCGCAGTTGTCCTAGTCAATTTCACAACTAAAGACCGACACATTTCTTAATGAAAGACTAGCTTATTTTACATCATCCCATGACTTATCGACTGAGGAGAGAGTGTTCATTAATAGCCAGGGAAGTGTGAAAAAGTTTTGGCATGTGGTGTGATGCGTCCTGTCAGCTTCTGCATTATGCTTCATATCAAGCTGCTAAATAATTCCACTGATAACAGATTGCAAAATAATGTCCAGACTGATTGTTACATATAAAGATCATCATCAGTGGGTGTACTGTTAGAAATTTAGATCGTTGTGTAGTATAAACATTATTGTTAGAAAAAGAAAAGAAAAGGGACAGAGACACAAAAGCAGTGTTTCTCTCTCAAACACAAGCATTCCAGCAATGTTACCAGGCAACAGGCTATTGCTGTTGTCTGAGCCAATGACAAATGAGTATTTATAAGGGAAATGGTGGACAGTGTAAAAAAAGGGCCATTTCTATTCATATTTTAAGAATAGATTATTTAGGGCTACAATTACATCATTTCCCATTTACATCATAGCATGTCAATTATGATGCACAGCATAGCTGAAAATACCAAGTATGATTTTTTTAAAGATATTACTCACCCAAACTGATTGTTTGGCTGTCAGATGGCATTCTGGGATGATTCGTCAAGTACCTTTAAAGGGATCAGATAGATTCATAATTTAGTCTACTATATAGCAAAATGAGGCTTTTTAAAAGAATCTCCACGCAACTTATAGAAACCATGACTGTCATCTTCGTAAAGAGACATAAAACGCATAACATAAATGTATCATAAATGGTCCAAATGAATTGCATGCAAAAGTATTTTGAAGTCATATAATGCTTCGTGAGAAACAGACTGATATTTAAGTTATTTAGCAATATTTTTGCCTCAGACGTGATCACTGTGAATAGCAATTAAGTAAACTATGGTAATTTAAATATAAATATTTATTTTTGGATGAAGTAGGGTAAACGTACCTATTAAGCTCACCAAAATCTACACTGAGACATTTTTAGTGCATAAGATATTGGTTTCAGTACAAAAAGTTATGTTAAAATAAAATATTAATCTCTCACACAAAAAAAACTTAATTTTATTTTAAATGACAAAAGCATTTCAATTAAGATATACATCATTAAATTCAAAAAGTCTGGCTGTTCCTAATGGGTACATTTTTGTACCCTTTAAGCACACCCCTGTTCCCATTAAGCTCACATCATGTTTTATTAAAAATTCTTGCTTATTTTAAGGAACGTTTTTAAAGAATAATTGTAAAAATATATTTTTCTGAAGGTACAAAGTCAATCACAAAAAAAAAACAAAAAAACAGAACACTAAAATCAAGCAACAAGGCATTCAATTTGATCAGTTATATATTCATAATGAAGTGTCATCTAAGCACATTGCAACATCTAGACTAGTCCACTTTCAGCTAAGTAACACATTCAAAAATCAAATAAAACAAACCAATAAAACATTTCATTCATGGGGATGAACACAGAAACTAGCCTCATTATGAAACCTCTTTTTAAATGGATTTAAACTTATCTATAGTCTCTTAAGGCTGGAATACATTACATGATTTTGCCCTGATTTTCCACCAATTTACAGTCTGGAGAAGCTGATGCTAGTTGCCAAAGATCAGAGCAGTCTGTAGATTTGCAGCAATCGATTAACTTAACTTAAAGTGACAACCATCAGTTTATATGTAAAGTCTGTTTATGAAATATTTACATAGACGTTCAGTGTGGAAGAGCTTAAAGAGAGCACACTGAGCTTAATGGGAGCAGCAACAATTTTTAATAAATTTCATGTAATATTTATTAAAATGACAGGATTTTTGCTAAATAAATAGTCTAGGTCATGTATTAAGTTCATACATATTTTAATATGAACAACTATTATTAACAATATCTATGAAATGATACTTTTTCTTATTGATGTCACACTGAAGCTGTGATTTTCATAGTAGTGCACCCTTTAAGCTCACCTCAAAATAATATGAAATCTTTCAAAATTACAGCACTGTAAAACCACAGACCAGCAATAAACTGTCAATTTATAATATTATGGATGTAAAAGTACAAGCCAGTAATGCCTGTGAAGTAATATGTTACCGTAGCACACAATCTTATACAGCCAGTCGGTTAACTGTGTTCTGTAGCATCTGCGTTATGTTGCTAAAACTATCTTTTGGATCTAATGTAATTATTTCCCACATCCATGTTCCAGGTTATAATATGCAAAAGTCTGAACATTAATCTCTTAATTTTACAATAAGTAGTGAAACTTACCCAAAATAAAGGCTTAAACATCTAAAAAATGCACATTTAAGGGGCTCCTCTTTTGGTGAAAGTTTTCAGACAGCTTTCAAAATGGCCGCCAGACAGTGTGAACACATGGAGACTCATATCTCAGCGTGCAATGATCCGATTGACTTGAAATTATAGGAAGTATATAGTAACAAACACATCAATTGGTTAAGACATCAAGTAGGATAATAAATAATTTTTTCTTTTTATAATCTGATCTCAAAAATGGAAGTGTGCTTAATAGGTACGTTTACCCTATTCATTGTAACCTGAATAAGTGATGCAGAAAATGAAAAACAGATTAAACAAGTAGCATTTGAAGAGAAGCCACTTTTGTAAATCTTGCTTTGTACTGAAAATGTGCTGATGTAAAGTGTACTGTGTAATGCTGTGAATTGAAAAAGAAAGTGTGCAGCGATAAAGCGAGGAAGAGTTTGAATTCTTGAGGAGAGAGAGAGAATGATCACCTGCTGATTAACTGCAGTCTGAAGTTGTTTGCGTGGGGTGGATGGAGCCTTCAAACATCTCTCGGCAGCTCTATAAAACACGGCAATATGAAAATGTGTGGTGTGGGGGTTTACTTATTTCTGCTGCGTGTTCATTCAACAGTCCTTAATATTTAATCAATATCTCACGAGTAACAGTGCTGTTAGTTACTGAATATCTGTGTTGTTTATTTTCACTCTGCCACTGGAAATACTTGCAAAAGACGCAAGATAAAAGTTGAAGAAATGTGTAGCAAACACAAACAAGCGAAGGGATACTAACGGTGCATTTCCACTGGCACATAGCAAACGTTTTCAATTTATTCCTATGGAAGTTAAGCTTAAACGCTCACGCGGTGCATTATGGGATTGAAAGTGGCATGGAGAAAGCGTAGAGAGCTGCCGAGAGCGGCCGAGAGCATCAAAAAGTTTGGGCATTCCTCGACTTTAAGCAAATATCGTGCGAAAAACGCCGGGCGACAACCAATCTCTGTGAAAAGAAGAAGATGAAATGCAAACAGGGTGTAAACATTGTTTTTAGAGGCGTGCTCTGCCCTAAATTTGACACGCCCCAAAGCAGTGGCGTTGTAGCGTTGCCAGCGGCACTGAGCGCAGATTTGACGCTGTAGTGGAAATGCACCGTGACGGTAGCAATCAAATTAGACCACTAGAACTAACTGTTGAAATAAATAAATAAATAAATAAACATTTAATTGGTTGAGCGGAGTTCCAAAGTGCTAATGTAAGAGTTCATCATTACGTGACAATGCACAAGTCATTGAATCATTTATTCAGTAGATTTTTTTTTTTTTTAAGTTTTTTAATTAACTAATCTTTTGCATCATTAACTTAATAATAGCTGATTTCACTGTCACAACATTTCGGTTCATGACCTGGCAAGAACAGGTTAAAATCAATTTTAAAAAATAGGTATACAAACAAATTAATAAACATATTAACAGTGAGATTAAAGACAGGTAAATGAAATTAAAATAAAGTTGCAATTCTAAAAGTTTTCCCATTGACACTTTAGTAAACATGTCCTTTAGAGAACTTTCTGAATAAAACAATTGTCTGATGACATTAAAGGGATAGTTCACCAAATAATGAAAATTCTATCATTAATTACTCACCCTCATGTCATTCCAAACCCATAAGACCTTCGTTGTTATTTTAGTTTTCTTTGCGCACAAAAAGCATTCTCGTAGCATCATAAAATTGGACTATTTTAACGATGTCTTTACTACATTTCTGTGCCTTGACCGTGGTAGTACCCTTGCTGTCTATGCAGGGTCAGAGAGCTCTCGGATTTCATCAAAAATATCTTAATTTGTGTTCCGAAGATGAACGAAGGTCTTACGGGTTTGGAACGACATGAGGGTGAGAAATTAATGACAGAATTTTAATTTTTGGGTGGACTATCCCTTTAAAGGAATCATTCATTCTGTCATGATTTCCATGTTTAGGTGAACTGATCAGTGTTAGTTCAGATACCTGTGCTCATAACAGAGTCTGTGGACTGAATTGATGGCCTTCATCATCTCAGCCAGAGAGAACGGAGTCATGTCCTCCAGGATACGATCACCAAACTTACTCAGATCTCCAGCAACACAGTAATCCATGAGCAGATCCTGCAGAGCAGAAGAGGAGAGACACTCCTAAACCAGAATGAACAGACAGCACTGTACATCTGACAAACACCAGATCACTGAACAAAACACACTACACAACTGAATCATTCTCATGAATCTTTTCAACACATTTCACCTGTTTTGTGTTCACCTGCTTCTCCTGTTTACTGTTTTCACTTTGACTATCACTCTGTATGGACTAATACAATTAGATACAACAATAATTTCATACTGATAAATTTAACATTCTCTTAATGGAGTGTTTCTAGTTGGCAGTAAACCGGTTACCTCGCCTGAATATGTTTGTAGATTTATGTTGGATGTCTTCGACGTGGAAAGCAGAATGAAAACATTTTTACTTTATTTGTCAACATCATAATTTTTCAATTAATCTCATAAAACTAGCGAGCTAAGCCAGTGGTAGTACTTATGTTGTCGTACAAACATGGCTGAAGGCCCAAAAAGGAAGAACAAACAAACAAACTGATTCAACTGAGTGAGTCATTTACGCTGTAACCGCTCCGGTTGATTCAAACTCAACCTCGTGATTTGGATCATTCATTTACTAGCATAAACCAGTTCAAAAGAGCCATTCATTTTGGAATTTCGACATCGCTTGTAATGATTATAAAAGCACGTAGTGATGGGTGAAACAGAGTTCGAATCGGATCGCGAATCATTTGGTTCAGATGGGGAATTCAAGCGCGTATTGTGAATCATTTGATTTAGATCCGAACTTCGGAACGAGTTCGTGAATCTTTTGATTCAGATCGGAACTTCAAAGCACGTTTGGCAAAACATTTGATTTAAATAGGTTTTTCAAGATAGTTACATCAGACAAATTTAACCTCTTTTTATGTTCAAGAAGTGAAGATTTGACATCATCAAAATGTGTTGATTTCAATTAGATTAAAAAAAGGGTTCATATACAGTAACTGCCATAATGGAGAAAAAAACAAACTAGATATGGGCCAAGCCTCGAATGTTTAGAATGTCTGGCCCAGCCTTTGACTACTTTTTGTATGTTGTATAATTATATCTCTAGGTAAGGAACATAATTTAAAAATAAATAAATAAATTAATTAATTAATTTAGAAGGGCCCCCATTTGCCTCTGAATATATATTTATGTGGTTGAGCAGATCTCCAAAAGCCCTGATACATCGTTACATGTCATTACAAATGACTATGAGCGAGTCATTGAATCATTTATTCAATCGATTCATTCAAAAACACTGCCTGCGTCCCAATGTGCATACTATCCACCCTACCTGCCCCAAATAGTATTGAAAATTACTAATATCACATAGAATTTAGGATGGATAGTATGCACATTGGGACGCAGGGGCTGACTAGTTCAGAAACCAAAGGCTGTTCTTTTGAATGACTCATTGAATCGTTCATTCAAGCGATTCATTCAAAACACTGATTCATTCAGGAATCAAACAAGTTAGTTTCTTTCTGAGCGAGTCATTTGCGTCACTGTGTGCTTAATATTTTATTAGGCCTATATAGTGTTGCAGTATTGTAAATAAATTCCCTGCTGAAAAAAAATCTTAAACCAGATTAAGATGGTTTGCTGGTCTGAGCCGGCCTCCCAGCCTGACCCTGCGGGGCTGATGGCTGGTTTTGATGGGGTTTGGGCACTTTTTTCAGACAGTCAGACTAAACCAGCTTAACACTAGCTTGGACCAGGCTGGAAGACTGGCTTCCACCAGTTAAGACCAGCTGCACTGAGTTAAAACCAGCAGTGAAGCACATCATTTAGTATGAAAGTTGTAACAGCATTTGGCTGAGCTTTATGAAATCAAAACTAATCTTTATTTTGTTCAGTTTGACTAGGCACTTCAACAGCAGAATGACTTTGGGAAAATATATTCAGATAAGGAAGAGCGCAGCTCCCTCCAACGGATTGGGAAGGAATTGCACAGGAATATTGAAGTTCTTATGTAAGTAATAAATGTTGTGTATTTGACGATATGCTTCTTTTACATATGCTTCTTTATCTGCAAAAGTGTGGATTGTGTAACAGCACTGAAAGTCTTTGTATTTTCTCTTAGGCCTGTAGAAGAGAGCCGTGGGATAGCCACTAACTCAGGACTGTGACTCAGAGCATTATATAAACGCTAATGTATTCAGCAAAGAGCTTCCACAAATGCATCATAAATCAATCAGACTGGAATAATAATCATCAGGACATTTAAGAGCTCTTGTCCTCCAGGGTTTTGAAGAGCACAGAAAACAAGCGCTGAAATCAGATTAAATAACTTTAAACTGAAAATTTGATATGTAAATTGATTCACGTATTGCCGAACAGCATAAGAAAAGGATTTATGTAATATTTTAATTGTAAGGATGCAACTAAATGTCTAGTAATGTTTAGATTTAGCATGCATTCAGAGATGTAGGATGTTACCTTGTATAGGCTACTGGTGCAACTATTTAGGCAATATATTAGTTATTCGTTTTATCTTCATGAATAAATGCATTACTCTTGCACTTTTTAAGGCTGGCCCAGAAGAAAAATATTCAGCAATTTGTAGAATTTATTAAGTGCACTTGTTTTCCATCAGATGGCAGTATTGTTCTTCGAGTTTGTGGTTCAGCATCATGCATGTTTTGAATGGAATAATGCTTAGATTTCAGCGAGCAGCATTTATATATCATCTTGGAAATAAAAAATAAAGACAGCTATTTTTGACTAATCAAACAATTGTATGAAACATTGTATTGATTTTATTTTTTATTATTTTTTGTATTGATATTGATTTATTTACTGTTTTAATATTTTCATATTTTAATCTGTCTATTTACAGATCCAATTATTTGTTTGTGTTGTTATTTTGATATGTATTCAAAAAATGAGAGAGAGAATATATTTATTTATTTCCTCCCTTATATGTGTAATTTTTATAACACCAACATTTTTTTTAGTTTTTGTTTTATTCTTTTCTCTTTCAAATTAAGGACGTTTCTATTATTTAATACTATTTAATATTATTGTAGTTTATCATTTGGTAGTTTATCATTTTACTTGAAGCCTTATAATGCATTATAAAACTATTTTAGTATGCCTTGTACTGAATAGTGTAACATTAATAATCCAAAATAGTACTAATCTATTTGTGGTTCCACCTTTAAAAAGTATATTTTATTAAATAACATGACAAACAACCAATTTCATATGTAACAAGGAATCTGCAACTATTAAAATGCACTGTAACTTTGGTAGCAATTATTTATGAAAAGACGTAATGCATTATAACGTAATTAAATGAATGTTAAATTGATTATTGAATATGCATTTAAAATACGAATACTTTTATAATACATTATACATAAAAGCTTCAAGTGAAATGTTACCATTATTTCTTTTCTCACTTGACTGGTTAGTTTCATGTATAAAAATGTGTATATCTGTGAATATCTGTACACTTGCATGATGAAAACCATTTTGCAGTGCATTAACTAACTCTTAACAAAAGCTGGGCAGATTGATCATTTCATATGTGAGCGACTGTGCTTTAATCACCAGGATTACAAATGCAGCCTCAATCCCCTGAAGCTCTTCCAAACATATTGTTTCTCCCATTCATCCTTCAGTAAATGACCCTACAGTGATCGGACGGTTTGTGCTCTGCAATGAGTGACCCACTTTCCTTTGTATGTCAATATTATGGTCCACAAGTGAAGTCTTTGTTTCTCACTGAAGCACTTTCATCACATGCTACGGGAGCAGCACTGAACTAATAGAAAGCAAGCGCACTGAAGCATGTCTCGCACCATGATTGAGCTCAGCACTGTGAGATGAGATTAAATGACATCCGGTAGATCCGGACACTCAAGCAGATCAGATCACAGGGATGTGCCAAAGGGGGTGGAAGGCAATCCTGCGTTCCCTACAGATGTTCTGCTTCTGCTGCTGTGATCTGAATGTTTGTAATCTGGTGTTTGTATGTTCATGCTGTAATAATGAGGTCAAACCCTTTCAAAACAATGACTGAAGTCATGAATGTGTGCTGTCATGATAATTACATTCCTGTCATTCAGCATGCTTGTTTAAAGTTGTCAAATAAAGTTTAAAACCAATTGAACTCAACTATATTTCTGCAATAATTAAACATAATTAAATATCTAAATAAACAAATAATACATAAAACAGAACAGCTTAATGTGTTTGGTAATTCATTGCTGTAGATGTGACATTCATTGATATTGTTTTAATGTATATTATCCTAAAATGTTCATATTCCACTCTAAAAATTAAAAGACAAACAAACAAACAAAAATAAATAAATAAATACTATTATGAGACCTTTTTTTTTTTTTTTTTTTTACATGGTAACACTTTAATTAAGTACATTTCTCCTGGATCTGCATCCAGATGATTTAATTTTGAACTTGTTTATAGTCTCATTAATTTCAATAATAAATCTTATGTGTATATATATATATATATATATATATATATATAATGTTTTTTAAATATAAAAATTGGTAAATTTAAATTATATCATGTACAATAATTAAAAATGTCAATTTATAATGATGAATTATAATGTATATACACGTAATGTATATGTAATTTCCTCTTAGTTTTTATTTGCTATAATAATTGCTAATATTATTTTAGTTCATATTATTTTCTATATTTTATAATTATACATTATAATTAATTAATAATTAATTATTAGAAAAGAACAATTTTTGTTCATTATTGTAAAGTATATATATATATATATACATATATATATATATATATATATAACTTTAATCAGTTAATCAATTTACACAAAGTTACCAAATGTGTGTGTGTGTGTGTGTGTGTGTGTGTATGTCTGTGTGTATTTATATAAAGCATAAATATACACTATATAATCCTAAACCATAGAAAATCATATAATGTCCATTTGATCCAATCCATATGAGAAACAACTACAATTTAAAAGCTGAAAAATCTTGGTATGTCTGGGTTAACCAAATAATACTGACTGTGAAAAGGTCAGTTTTGACCTTATCTATGAGAGGTCATTAACCTCCCAGAACACATTGTGTTCTCCAACACACCAGCAACATTCATCTGTCTTTCACCCAGTTCTTCTATAGCATATGGCGTTATCACAATCCACCAATGAGCGGCTACGAGGAGCAGGTTGATTAGCTGACGTCACGGACGCAGAGAGAGCGCGCGCGGGGTTGGGAGGAGGCTCGCGCACGAGAGCAATCCGTGTATTTGTGTGTTTTATAGGCCAGGGATGTGAGCGAGGGGCGACAATAATGGGGAATAACCGGGACCCCGGTGCTCTGGAGTGGACACAACGACTGGACGGTGATCATCAAGGGGGTTAACGTGAAGATCAGCCATCCCGAGAGGGTTTTACACTGATTCGGCGAGGCTTGATGGATTATATTGGGCTCAATGATCAATTGATTGCCGCCGGAGACCAGATAAAGCGCATATAATCATACTGGATACGATTTATCCATTTCCATGGCGTTATCACCCACCCAGAGCCAAGCAGGTCACCTGGACCCAGGACTAAAGCGGGCTCATCGGGTCTAAAGCGCTCGATCTGTCGTGATTGAGGCGATGTTCGCATCTCGCCTCGATCTGCGCAGCGCGATTTCAGCACCACCGCAGCTGGACAGCGACCGCATGGACCGAGCGCTCAATCCCAGCCGTCAAAACTCGCCAGACTCCGCCGCGGAAAACCAGACCCTCACGCTGCTACACACCGCGCCAGGAGGGCTCGGCATGGCTCTGGAGGAGGAGCTGGCCATGCTCACCCGCGAGCGGGAGGAGGATCTGGAGGTATCCGCCTCAGAGACACCTGTGAGCGGACAGGACTCTGACCTACTGTCGCTCTTCCGGCAGAAGGAGAAGGACTTGGTCCTGGCTGCTAAACTGGGCAAAGCTCTACTTGAACGAAACCAAGACCTCACAAAGCAATATGACAAAATGACCAAGGATTTAAACGACAAACTGGAGGTGAGAAGCTCTAAACTTCTGAACCTAATTCAATATTCTGCCAACTGTTTGCATTTTAAGAAAGTCTTTGGGACTTTCTAGAAATTCTGCCATTGGAGTCTTCAAGTTGTGCAAACTAGCATGGCTTTTTAGTGTTATTAATTTCTGGTTTCAACTCATATTTGTTAATAAAAGAAATTTCCGACAACTGATATCAACATTCAGTGCATGAAACACGACTAGGTTAACAAACAAACAAACAAATAGCCTAAATATATAAATAAAAACTTATCCTGAGCTCACAGACAACAAGTTACTAGTGTAAACATGGCTAAAAATCAACAACAACGATGTAAATAAAAATGCAAATTAAATTAAAGGCAGTACAATAAATGATACAGTTTAATAAATTGGTTGTAATTCAAATGATATATCATTTATAATAATCTATAACACAATAGTTAATTTATAATAATTAATTATAAAAATCAATATGCAACTGAATCAAGTTTTTTAATAGCAGGCCTATTTAAACAAATAAAAATGCTATGCTTGTTAGTTTGATTTACAATTAAAGCATGTATGTGTAATATACAAATACAGAAAATAGATATAGAAAAATCAAGCAAAAATTAAAGGCAGAACAACAAATGGTACAGCTTTACGTACACTCTCAGAAATAAAGGTACAAAAGCTGTCACTGGGGCGGTACCTTTTCAAAAGGTACATGTTTGTAACTAAAGGGCCCATTTTGGTACCTTAAAGGTACATATTAGTACTTAAATTTGAACCTAATAGGTACAAAAGTGTACCTTTTGATAAGGTACCGCCCCAGTGACAGCTTTTGTACCTTTATTTCTGAGAGTGTATAATTCAAATTATGCATCTAAAATTTCAAACGTATTCATTTATAATAGAAAAAGTTTTTTGTAATAATTGAAAAAATTGAAAAAAAAACAATCAGGATGCTTTACTTGTGTTCCTAAAATCTCAATAAGCAAGTACATCATGAAACTTTATTTTAAGAGTGTAATTTAATACTTTGTTTATCACTCCAAGGCTGTGATTGAGTTCACAGGCATGTGTTGTGTATGCAGTCAATCTGCTTTTTAATTATTAATCAGGATGTATCATAATCACTCAAATGAGTGGAACACATTTAGTCACATACTGTTAGTCTCTTTCTTCCTCATGCTGAACAACTGAAGAGTTCCCAACTCCAGCTGTTCTCAAAACTCTTTCTAATTGCACAAAAATATGCATAAATCCAAAGGCAAATGGTTTTTAAGATTCATATTATGTTATAAGCACTTTTATACAGTCATAAAAATAAAAAAAGCATGTCTATGATGGTGGATGCCATCATGAAAACATTAGAAGCAGAGCTAACGGTTGTTTGTCAAAACCCAAGTGTTTACTGTCACTGATGTGAACTGCGTGAAGAAGTTGACTGAGTTGAATCTGGTTCAGATCTATATGGGCTCTGATGGTGGTTTCAGCGATGCTGCAAGCAAAGCTAATGTGCTTTGGCTCTCTTCAGTCGTCTGAGGGCCAGACGCGCGACAGATTCCTGGCGCTTCTCCATGCAACTGTCCCTCCTTCACATCTTTGACTTAAACCCCTTGTCTTAATCCACGTCCTAGTTAGCTATTTTTTCTTTACTCGTATTTTCTGACTAATTTGAGGAAACCTTCACCCTCAAACAAAAGCAAATAATCAGCGCTGAAATGACTTCTAACAGTTAATTGCATTGATAGCCTTCACAGTGGATTTCACAGCTCTTAATCAGTGCCGGATTTCATTTTCTGCAATTATAGCAAGAGCTCTCAGAGGTGCCCGGGACTCAACCTGACTGACCCTTTATGACATGAGAACTTTATGTCTCAGACCATGAAATTCAGATGTCTGGCTATTATGGACTAGCACTGGTCTGCACTACAGCTTATTCTGGCCCACTAAAGACCATACAAAAGCTGTCACTGGGGTGGTAGCTTCTCAAAAGGAACAAATTTGTACCATATTTATCCCTAGAGTAGTACCTTAAAGCTACATATTAATACTTAAATGGAACATTGTAATACCTAAATGGTGCAATTTAGTACTTTTGAAACAGTACAACTCCAGTAAAAGCTTTTGTACCTTGAGTGCTTGATCAAAATATAAGGGGGCCAATCATATGCTGCTGTTTTACATGACATTTAGAGGCGGGGTTAATTAAATGACTTGATGCCACAGTAGTTTACCAGCATTGGAGAAAAATCAGATCATAGAACATAGAAATTTAATTTGAATTTCTATCTGTCCAAAAGTAATATATTTCACAATTATTCTTGTTTAATGATTTATGAAAAAGCCTCTTATGCTCGCCAAGGCTGCATTTATTTGATCAAAAATATAGTGCAAAATGTAAAATATTATTACAATTTCAAATAACTGTTTTATATTGTAATATACTTTAAAATGTAATTTATTAAGCTGAATTTTCAGCATCATTACTCCAGTCTTCAGTGTTCTAATATGCTGATTTGCTGCTCAGCAAACATGTCTGATTATTATCAATGTTGAAAACAGTTGTGCTGCTTCATATTTTTGCAGGAACTGTGATACATTGTATTTTTCAGGATTCTTTGATGAATAGAAAGTTTAAAAAACAGCATTCATTTGAAATAGAAATATTTGGTGACATTATAAATGTCTTTACTGTCACTTTTGATCAATTTAATGCATTCTTGATGAATAAAAATCATACTGACTCCAAAACTTTGGAATATTGTTGTTCAGAACAGTAGTAGTTTTATTATATTACAAGTTTATTTGCTACTAAGTGCCTTAAACAAAACTATGAATATCTATTAAACATTTGATGCCACTAACCTGGCAAACTTATGGCAATAAATGTCAATGACCCTGTTTTTCCTCTTCCAGCTCCTGGAGCAGGAGAAGCACGAGCTGCGGCGGCGTCTGGAGAGCCGTGAGGGCGAGTGGGAAGGCCGGGTGGCAGAACTGGAGACAGATGTGCAACACCTGCAGGGGGAGCTGGAGAGACATCAGGTGCAGCTGCGAGAGGCCGACCGCGACAAGAGCCGAGCCATCAGCGAGCTGTCAGAACAAAACCATCGACTACTGGAGCAGCTCAGCCGGGTGAGTGACACCTTCAGCCTGATACGGTTCACAGAGGGTCAGATGAGGCCAAAACAACAGGCAGTGGAGGGCTTTGCCAGAATACAGCTCTGGACTTCATGATTAAGGAATGCTTTGGAAACTTGCTGCTTGTCCAGTTGTTTTACAGCAGTGTTTTTCTGTGACTGTGACTTTGACAGAATGTAGCCTGTTTCTGTGGTGTCACAAAAAGGCAAGGCACATTTATTTATACAGCACATTTCATAAATGTTAGTCATAATGAAGAGAAAAAAATAGAAGACAAATAAAGCTGACCATTTTAAGTCAGCAATAAGAAATAAAAAAAAGAGAAATATATTTACATCAAATATTAATTTATTTATATGTAATTCGATATAAAAATAGATTCAAATAAATAAAAGAAAAAGGGAAAATGCAAACAAAAAATTAATAATAATAATAATAAAGCAAGGTCCTGGGTTTTGATTTTTATAGATAAAATTTGATAAAAGTGCATGTCCTGTATGCTCTGGATAAAACTGTCTACCAAATGCACCATTTCTGTTGCTACACTTGTAGAGCATTGTGTTAGAAAAGCTAAATAAATTATATTAAAAAAAAAAAAAAATAGAAAGAAAAAGAAAAATGTATATTTAATATAAATATATGCAATCCAATATTCAAATGGTTTAAAATGAATAAAAAGGAAAGAAAAAGAACACCGATGAAGGATGAACACTGATAAAACACATCCTGTAAGCTTTAGTTAAAACTTTCCTCTAAATGTAAAATGCCATGAGGCTATTAGAGGAATAATCCAGAGTAACCTGAAGTTACCTGGTGATGCTTATGGTTCATTCCTTATGGAGATCGAGCCAGAAACCTTCTGGTTAGCAGCCTTGAGCCTTAACTACCTCAATGCATGACAAAGGCAGCCTGCATGGAAGTCATTGTCTAAAACGCTCATTGATAAAGCAGTGTGATCAAGAAAAGCCAGAATGATTATTCCGGTCATTCTTTGAATTGAAATATTGATTACAGTGGGCTGGAAATCCATACAGAGGCAGGTGGAAAACAACACACATGCTATGAATAAATTTCATGCTACGGCACAGAGAGTCCCCTCACCTTCCTGAGACACTACCTTACACAAACTCATCAAAATTACTCTACACTCCACTCCGTTTTCAATAATTCAACAGCTGTGCGGCTCAAAATTATGCAATCTACCTGTCTGACAGGCCAGCAGGGCGACCTTGAAGATACACAGGACATTTTTTTAAACTGTGGCCAATGAATGAGGCTGATGAAGAAGTAAACTTTTCAAAGACACTTTTTTTTTTATCTTTGTGTTTGACTATAATTGAAAATCTGTCAGCTGTTGCACTTGAGCGTGTTTTTGTCCAGCAGACACAATCTGCTCGATAATGGAGGGAACACAATTTTGGAGTTTTGCCTGAGTCACTTTTGGCTGTTTATGGTAGTTTAATACAGATATTTTTATTTTTATTCTTTAACCCAAAAATATGCCACAGGTACTGTTAGCATTTCAGACAGCAACGAAAAATGAGAAAGCAACAAATAAAGCAAATAATTAATTGCAATTAGCCATATAATCATGCATAGAAAGTAGAACAAAAAATATATATTAAAAACTTTTAAAAACTTAAATTCTATTCAATTTTATATTCAATTATATTTTCTCTGTTAATTTTAATTAAAATTTTAGTCATTTAGTTGTTTTGTCATTTTTTATTTTTTATAGTTTTATTAATTTTTAGTTTTTAGTTTATTTATTTTTGATTATTTTAGTAATTCATCTTAAACTAAACAAAAACGAGAAATAAAATAAGTCTACATTTTTATATTTTATTTCGTTTTTAGTTCATGTTTTATTTTTTATTTTTTTTTAAATAATGAAAATGCACTTTATGGTTTTAGTTATAGTTTAAGTTAACGATAATAGCTGCTTACCAAATCTTTTGACGTTGACATCAAAATCCATGTTATTTTGATGCAAATCATACCCGGCTCACACTGTGCGATTTTGGCCACGATTTGGTCGTCTGAGACAAATTTTGAAAATCCTAAAAGATTCCTATAATCCTAGGCTAAAATCTGTAGGCTTTGATCGTTAGTTTGACATGTTCACCGACAGCCGATTAATGGCTGTTGCGATCAAATTTCACCTCCGACGAAATTCTGGCAGTGTCAGAAGATTTGGTGCAAAGACCTGCAGTGTGACTACCCCTACGATGAATGTCAAACTGTCTCCGTTTTTCAAGACAAGCTATGAGCAGAATTAATGCTAGAGAATTATGCTATCAGCCATAAACTCCGGCGCTCCCGTCTTCCACTCACGGAATTCATCTGATATGTTGCCTTTTCTATATAAACACTGGTTGCGCTGCTGTTTTCATGTGGGTGTGTAGAGCTGCATACACTATTCTTCTTAAATACGCCGGTATTGCCGCCGTTCATATACTTTTCATGATAGCCAACACTTCGGTCCCGCATGCAATGCAGTTCGCAGTTACTGGACGTGTATGGGTTGATAATGTAAAAGTTTTCTTGCGCGCACCCGTTTTTAACTCGTCTTGACTGTCGTACAGTCTGACATTAATGACAACTGAGATCCCATAGTGTGACATGATCATCATGTTCGTACAGTCTGACAAGTACAATCCTAAAGGACTTTTAAAAGATCGCACAGTGTGAGCCCGGCTTAATATTAATGCAACATCTGACTCAGTGTTGTTTGGCTGGTTAGCATCATCAGTTAATTAGTAGTTATGTCATAACTAGGCCATTTCTGCAGGTAAAATGCATCTTTCTTCATTTATGGATATTTAAATAAACTGCACTTTTATAGGCCTGGTTAAAGAAAAATAATTAAAATACAGAAAAATCATAATTTATGCATGACATCATATAAATATATAGGTCTTGATATCAATAACATTGGTTGAACACAGGTTGAAATCACTTCGAAACATGGTGAAATTCAAAATGATGAATCACTGATGTTGAATGAAGACCATAATTTCTGAGGAATGAAGGGAAATTGGCATTTATTGATTTGGCAGGAAATTGAGATTTGCAGGTTAAATGCCACATTGAGTTTAGGTTGTGCTTCTGTGTGCGACTCTTGTTCACATGCGTATCTGAATTCTCATTGATTCTCATTGATTTTGCCCCGGGACAGCTGTGGCGTTGTGGCACTGACACAGCTGAGGTCAGACAACAATCTCTTCCTGTATCTAAACAGCCGTGTCGCCCTGACAAACCGCTTTGAACTTCAGTCTTAATGACTTTAACGTTCAGATTTACTGCAGCTGTCCATAACATGCTTTAACACTGTCAGTCCTGGTCAGTTTCATTCACTCCCACACACACACACATACACACACGTCCCATCATTAGCACATGTGATGCTATTAATATACACACACAAATGGAAGAAGAATCGATGGTGATAAACTAATCAAGACTGGCAGCACAAGGGCTTCCAGCTGAGGGCAAAAACCAGCAAACACAAAACAAAATAATGGAGAGAAAATAAATCATGAAACCCTTTTATCCACTGGAAACTAAAATTAATTAAAAAAACTAATAGTGCTTTTGACAGATCTATTTAGTTGACTCACATTGGGTGAAGACATTGAAGACTCATTCATTTATTTTGGCTGACCAATACATAATGTTAGTTTAGTATAATTAATATAATTATAGGTTTTAATAATATTTTGAATTGATTTTTATATTTTCTGTTTTAATTTTATTTTTGGTTAAAGTTTAGTAATTTGTGTATTTGTTTTACAGTTTTTAGTATATTTTTTATTTATTTTATGTATTTATTTTAGTTATTTAATTATTTTTGTATTTCAACTATAAAATTTAAATTTTTGTATTTGCAACTAACTGAAATATAATAAGTATAAGTTTTTTATGTTTATTTTATTTCAACAAATCAACAAAAATGCCCCCCCCCCCCCTCCTTTTTATAGTTTTAGTTTTAGTAACCAATAATAACCCTGCCAATTTCAAAATACACCATATTTTTAAATGGCTATCATTTGAGCCTTTTTAAAATCTAAATTATGACATCTGTCATTTAACTACTAGAACAAACTAGTCAAATCTTGACCACATGGTCATATGGTCATATAATCCAGCAAAATATAAGAAAACGACTTGCAGTAAGAGTCATGGTTTGGCTGGTAAACTTTGGCAATGTTTGTATTTTTTTTATGTAATTAAGCTAGTCGGCTGCTGACGGTGATGTACTCTAAAGCAAGAAAGAGGCTCTGAATATGAGATAACTAGATGGGCTTGACAAATCTGCTAATGGATCTAGAGCTGCAGACTCAGATGACCTTCCTTCTGTGGGACAAGCAACAGGAAGTGACATAAGGCAGAGAGACACATGGATGAACTCAGGTGGGATTAGGCTTTAATCCAGATCCTCTTTACCAACAACATTACGTCCAGTTGACTGAAACCGAGCAAGAGAGGACAGCAAGAACTGTGTGATGACTTACATATACAACAACAACAAACCTGAAGAAAACAAAATCACAAATGAGATTATATGACTTCATAGTTCTGTATTTTTAACATATGCAACAATTCCATTTTTATTTCTTTCAGTGGTCTTTTAGGAGAAATGTCTGAAACAAAGTTGACACATAATTCAAAACATTAGAGCAATAAAATTTTCTTCTGGAGAGACAGTGACTATGGCAAGCTGTTTTATGTATAAAACATACTAGTATCTATTTGTCATGATATTAGTATTTATTTTTAGTTACTATTATCTATTCAATTAAGTAGGGCTGTCCTCGACTAAGGATTTATATAGTCGAATCAGAATTTTCAAATCTTGCCGATACTCCTTTTGTGTACAACAATGTGCAGAAACATGGCAACTAAACTCTAAAAATTCACAGCATTTTATTATAATGGTCATAGTTATTAATATTCTGCATTGTTGTTTGTACTGCTTGCGCTGCGCACTGAAGAGATAATCACCGTAGTACTGCAAGCTCTTTACTGCAGCAAAACTCAACCAAATGCATCTTGTACGAGATAAATAATATATACGCGATATATATAAACTGGCTGAAATGTTTTGTATTTTATGAAATTAACAGTATTTAATAAATATATATGCTGTTATCTAATAAATACTAGTAATATTTAAAAAGATATACTTTTTGAATACATACTACTTAGTATGTATCCTATACTACTGTCTTTAAAAAGTTACTAGTATCTAAAGAATAAGTACTAGTAACTAGTAGAAGCACTAGTACTTAATGGAATAGATACTAGTAGCTAAAAAATAAGTACTTGTAGCATTAACTAGATACTAGTATGTTTTAAGGATTAAATGTTAAAACAGCTTGCCATACAGTGACAACATAACTAGATAATGAAGTAGAGCAGCTAGAAGGTAAAGCTTAGAAAATACAGACAGCATAAATGTTTAGCTAATGTACTGAACATATTGTGTTGTGTTGGACAGATGCTTTCTGTTGCACACACACACACACACACGTCTGTCTAGAAGCAGGGGGTTGTCAAAAAGCCTGAACCCCAGCAGCCTAATCTGATCAGAGAGAAGCATTTCACTAATTACATTACAAAGGTTTAGAGAGCGAGGTGAGGGGGGTGGGGGCACAACAAAATAGACCTACATTTCATTACCAAGATGGGGTGATTCTGAGCCTTTAATAAATGATCGCATTGATTATATGTTCACTGGTTTGCTGCATTGGAAATGAATGGCAAAGCAACATCAGTAACAGGTCGTGGGATCACCACAGTGCACTGATGCTGTGCTCAGACAGCAGGAGCGCTGACACAGCTTTCAGAAGAAGAAGAAAATCTCTGATTCCTGCTGGGACGTATGATTTGAGTCAAGTTAAGAACCCAGTAAAACAACTGGAAATACTATGATGCTAGTATATTGCCAGGGGGTTGCTATGCAGTTGGTGTATGGAGAGAAAACTGTCTCAATACCTTCCACAAATATGATCCACACACGTGCATGGTAATTCACAAATGTGCACAAGAGATCCACACTCATGCATGGTAATCCACAAATGCACAGAAGAGATTCACACGCATGCACAACAATCCACAAATGCACACAAGAGATCCATATGTGCATGTCAATCCACAAATAAGCGCAAGAGATCCACGTGCATGCACGGCGATCAACAAATCCATGCAAGAGATACACACTCGTGCACAACAATCCACAAATGCATGCAAGAGATAAACACAGGCTCCGTTCATAAATGCATGCATCAGAATGTGAATCTATATAAACATTAATGTCTTTAGTCAAAATGTATAGAATGTATAAATGTATCATTGTCACTTCATAAGGGTGGGCTGGGAGGTTGCTAGGAGGTTTCAACATGGTTGCTAGGTTGGTTTTTAGGTGGTTCTTCGTGTAAAAAGAGTATTGCTATGCAGTCGCTAGGGTGTTCTGGGTGGTTGCTAGGTGGTTTCTTCCTGTCTGGTGTGAAAAGATTACGTATTAATATAATTATATACAGAATATTAAAAGGATGGTTCACCCAAAAATGAACATTTTGTCATGATTTACTCACCCTCATGTTGTTCCAAACCTGTATGAGTTTCTTCTTTTGAGCACAAAAGATATTTTGGAGAACGTTGGTAACCAAACACTTTCTGTAGCCATTGACCTTCATAGTATTTTTTTTTCCATACTATGGAAGTCAATGGCTACCAACAACTATTTGGTTACCAAAAATATTCAAAATATTTTATTTTGTGTTCAGCAGAAGAAAGAAACAATATGAGGGTGAGTAAATCATGACAAAATCATGTCATTTTTGGGTGAACTATCCCTATCATGCATCTAGTTATTTACAAAAACTGTTGTGTTTTATCATGTAACGTTTGCTGGGGTTACTGAAAAGCATTATTAACCCTCTCACCACTCTTTAAATGCGATAAAATCACTGTGGAGTGGTTTATTGCTTTATTTTGTGATTTGCTGTGTGAACTGAGTGTCTTCAGTTTATACTGCAGAAATGTCACAGGTTTCCTCCTCTGACAGTATGACTAAGGGAAATCATCACCACCAATCACTATTCCCACATATCGCTATGGCAACCCCAAATGTTATGTTCAATTCCATGTGTTACCATGGAAACGTGACCCCCCCCCACAATGTGCTGTGATGGAACCTATAACTAATAAAGCGCAGAGACATTGTGAACCTGCATTTGAAATTCTATATACTGTATAACTGTAATAAGATGTAATAACATGAGCCGCAGTCATAACTGAACACACAACCTCACCGAACAGACACAACGCTCCACGTGACGTGCCTGCAGCTCAATAAAAACGGCCGGCATGTGAGCCACACGTGTGCCGTGTGCCGCGGGTCAGGCTGAGCTGCGAGAGCTTCCCACATTCAGACACGATTCACACTGAAATGACACTGTTGAATGGACAGCCACCAAAATGACTAATGGCTTTTTGATTAGTATCATTCGCGAAGGTGCTGCAGTTGTAATTACGCTTCAGCTTTCAATGCCGTCATGAATGATGTTAGATCCTGTGGGAAAGAAAATCACAATTAAGATTCACTAGAGATGTTTGATTAAATACGTTGCTTCCTGGGAAAAGACTTTTTCCAGACACCAGTTTGTGATCAAAAATCAAACGCAAACATTTCTCGTCAACTTCTTCCAGATTAAATGCTCTGAGCTGCTGCATGTTCATTTTTAGCTCTATATTCACACTGTATGAGAAATATTGGCTCATTTGTGTCTGTTTTTTAAACAAAAAATAAGGAAAATCTTAAGTAAAATAAAACTGAGAACTGAGTGTCTTGAGCTATGAAAGAGCAAACTCTGAGCAATTAATTTCATCTCAGTTAAATGCAACAGGGAACATTCTCAGAATGTTCTGGCTGGGTTATGAACAAATGTTATGTGGTTTTTAATAATGTTCTCAAAACATTATTTATACATCATTCGTGGAATGTTTTTTCCCCTGAAACGTTTTTCAAAACCTTGTAGAGGTAAAATAATACAACTATAATTATTCAATATTTGTGTATGACAACAATTGACTCATCTGTGTCCATTTTTATTCCTCCCAGGAAAAACTTGAAAACATAACTATGAAAGAGCAAACCCTGAGCAATCATTTTCTCTCAGTTAAATGCAACGCAGAATGTTCTCAAACCGTCCTGGCAAGATTCATTCAAGGTTATGAACAAATGTTACAGTAAAGTTAATAGAATGTTTGTTCAAAGATATGCTTTACAATAAGTTTCCATTTGTTAACTACATTAGTTGACATAAACTAACAATGAAAAATACTCCTAAAGGATTATATTATTTACTAATACATTATTAAAAGTATCTATTAATGTTATTTTATGGACCTGAGCTAACATGGACTAGCAATGAACAGCTGTATTTTTATTAACTAATGTTAATAAAGATGAATAATTACTGTAACAATTGTATTGCTCATTGTTAGTTAATGTTAGTTTATTCATTAAATATAGTTAAGAAATGGAACCTTATTGTAAAGTGTTAGCTTTTTAATAATGTTCTCAAAACGTGAGCACAATAATATTATTTATACATCATTCATGGGATGTTTTTTTTAAAGTGTTATTAGATGTTTCAGAATGTTCAGAGAACATTCAAAAGTAACATTCCCATAATGATAAAAATGATAACATGGAATGTTACCTTAACATTCTTAAAAAGAATTAAATTTTTAAAACATTTAAAGAAAAAAATCCTGGATGCATGAACATTTAAAAAAAAAAATCAGAAATAACATTTTCATTACTCAATGGGAATGTTAGAAAAATATTGTTAGAAAAATATTGTTAGCTGGGAAACTTAAAAAAAAATCTAAAAACTAAAAAAAAAAATCTAATCACTAACCTTGTAAAGATAAACAGGAAGTTACATTTGATTGTTTTTCCGGTAGATGTTTATTTCTGTAAAGCCTATAAAGCCGCCTGTTCCCAAAAAACTTCAGTCATCTCTGCTTGCACCTGTCAACAGAACAAATCACAGTAAATTCAGATAACGACCATAACAGCTTCACTTAACTCCTTCAAATTCCCCCTGTTATTACTTCATGATGATTTTTTGGGCCTAAACTTTATACAATATCAAGCTAATGAGAAGTTCAGCAGTCTGATTCAGGGCTCTACTGGTGAAAACCTGCTACTTATAACATTTCTTTATCTGGCTCCAGTCTTTATCTGCGGCGACAGAAAGTTTAATCCAAGGTCAAGATGGGTGACGTTTCCACTTTGTTCTCAAAACGGCTGAGTATTATTTTAGAAAGACTATTCTCTTTAATCAGGAGATTCATCCTGCCAGGAAATGCAAGACTCAAACCCTCATGAAAAATTACATCACAGATATACAAGTGAATAAAGTTAGGAATCTATAACTTAGACATACTTTTAGAAAAAAAAACTACTGAAGTACGTTTTACAAGAAAATACTATTTTAGTATTTTACTTCACAATTTCATGTTAAATTCAGTGTTAATTGCTTTTTCTTTGTAATTATTTTTTTAAATTTACTAGAAAATTTTCAAAGTAAAATCTAAACCATTTTTATTTATTTATTTTAGGTTTTTTGGTCAGTACCATCAAAAACAACTTTGTACCTTATATACCCCATAAAGGTGCAGATTAGTATGGAAGCCTGTTTCCGCCACTGCATAAAAAAAAAAAAAAAAGGTTTTTGCGACTTTTTATCTCACAATTCTGACTCCTTTTTCATAGAATTGTGAGATATAAACTCGCAATTGAAAGTTATAAAGTCAGAATTAAGATTTATAAAGTTACAATTGTGTTAAAAACTCGCAATTCTGACTTTTTTCTCACAATTGCGACTTTTTTTCTCAGAATTGTGGGATATAAACTCGCAATTGAAAGTAGAAAGTCAGAACTGCGTGATATACACTCACAATTGCGAGTTATAAAGTCAGAATTACGATTTATGAAGTCACGTTGCAAGTTAACTATGCAAGTTAAAACCTTTTTTTCTCACAATTGCGAGTTTATATTTCGCAATTCTGACTTTTTCCTCGCAATTCTGACTTTTTTTCTCGCAATTGTGAGATATAAAGATATAAAGATATAAAAAGATATAAAAAGATATAAAGTCCAGTTTTGAGGGGGGGGGGGACTGATCTCAGAATTGAGAGTTTAGGCCTATATCTCGCAGTTCTGACTTTATTTCTCAGAATTATGACTTTATGTCTCGTAATTGCGAGTTTATATCACGCAATTCTGACTTTTTTTTCTCATAATTGCGTGATATAAACTCGTAATTCTGAGAAAAAAAGTCAGAATTGCGTGATATAAACTCGCAATTACGAGACAAAGTCATAATTCTGAGAAATAAACTAATAAACGAATACCTTTTTAATTTTTTACTCAGTGGCGGAAATGGGCTTCCATAGATTAGTACCTTAGAATAGTAATATGTGCCATTAAGGTTTTGTTTTTTTGTTTTTTTTTAAATTTCAGTTTTTTTTGTTTGTTTTTTTTTCTTTTACATTTTCTGTTTTCTGTTGAAATGAAAACAAACAGTCACAGGACTGTAACTATAACCTATAATTGCACACAAATAAAAGTGTGCAGTTATAGGTTATAGTTACAGTCCTGTTGCATAATCTGACAGAAATTCAGATAAAAACACATTCAGATGGTTTCTAGCACGAGATATTGCAACAGCAAAGTTGATAGGTGTATGAGTTTCATTGTTGTTTTCGTACGTCACGGTGAATACGAAGACTCGGGGGTTTCCATGGCGACAGTCACAGATGATGTGAGTCAGTTTAGCGACTGCAGTCTGGCTGATGGTAATGAGTGTTTCTCACAGCTGCAGTGGCCTGATCACAGCCGTCCAATCGGCTCGGAAAACACAAGGATCTCTGCTGGAACGCTCTACAGACGCTCCGAAATGCCAAGTGTGATCAATGAGCGTGTGTGTGTGTTTGTGGGTGGGTGGAATTTCTCTGACTTGTTCTGTAAAATGACTCATGCTCATAGATTATTGGGGCAGCAACAGGCTTCGCCTCTCTTTTAATACGTTTCTTTGAAATCATATAACGTGATCGATCAGATTTTCACGTGAGTGTTTCAAATGCATTTTTGCATCCGTGCATGTCACTGACCTTTAAAAAGAAACTGAAATACAACTAACTTCTCACAGTGATAGAGGTGCTAAACTGTTAAAAGGGAGTGTGCTACAGTAACATTATGAAGTCAAAAGGTTACAGATCAGCTCGATTCATGTAACATGAAGAAGTTAGGTTTTGTTGTCTGTCTAAAACTAGCAAAATTGTTTTACAGACAGAAAACGGTGGAATATCTACAGTGTGTAATGCTACTAATTTCTTTAAAAACACCCATAGTATCAGTTGAGGACCTTGTAAACCTGATTTTGTCAAAATAAATAAAGATAAAACAAAACAATAAAATAAAATTATAGTTAAATCCAGTGACTAAAAACTTTCATAGTAGCCTAGTACCTTGTAAACCTGATTCTGAAAAAAAAAAAAAGTAAAAAAAAGTAAAATAAAATAAAATAAATATTTGATCAAATAAAAAAATTAAAATATAAAATTAAAAATTACATATAAAATAAAACAGTTAAATCTGAAGACTAAAACTGTTCATAGTATCAGCTACACAGTTCCTAAAATAAAAATATAAGTTGTTAAATCAAGTGGCCCAAAAACGCCTATAGCACCAACATTGTAAGTGTGATTTTTCTTCAAGAAAGAAGGAAAGAAAATAAAAGTTTAATATAATAAGAAAATATAAAATAGTTAAATCTGAAGAATAAAAATGTTCAGAGTATCTGCTGCACAGTTCCTAAAAAATACAAGTTGTTAAATCAAGTAAAATAGTAAAGTATAAAATAAAAGAGTTAAAACCCAAGAATAAAAATGGTCGAAAATAAAAATACATGTTAAATCTAGCGGCTCTAAAAACACCTATAGTATCTGCCTGTAAACCTGATGTTGTAAAATAAATGAATCTTAAATCCAGTGACTGGAAGAACACTGTGTAGCTTGTAAAGTAAGTTTGTAAGTTTGTTTAAAAAATAAAATAAAATAAAACAGAAATGAATGAATGAATAAATGAATGAATAGTTAAAAATTGGTATAATCAGTTCAGTGTCTAATAAAAAAAAAAAAAAATGAAAATAATAAAAATTCCATATGTTGATATCCTCACAATTTAAATAAAAGGTCAAGCACATAGTATTGTGGAACAAAGTTTGTCATAATATGCTATTCAAAACTCAGCTGGTGCTGGTTGTACAGTATATTGACAAATGTAGCAGTGCTCCAGAGACCATCTGCATACTATGCACAGTATACTGAACAAACTGCATAAAGTAGCCTGTCTAGACTAGATATCTCTAAGAATCTGATATAAATGTCTGTGTTTGTGTCCACAGGCCGCCGAGGTGGAGAAACAGTTGTCTACTCAGGTTCATTCATTACGGGATGATTTCAAAGAGAAAAGCATCTCCACCAACCAGCACATGACGCGCCTTGAGACCCTACAGGCCGAGGTGAGGCATTATGGGATGTGGATTATATTATTTGCAGTGAGTCATGACACCAAGATATATATATATTTCAAAATCTGCTCTCCTCTGTTTTCCTTCCTCAAATGATGATTTGTTTCCTGCACTAAACAGCAAGGGCTTGAAGTAAGTGCTCATGAAGCGCTTCCTCTTTTCTGCATGTTGGTTTTGTGATGTGATGATCTCATTGTGCGATGCGAAACGCTGCTGGATCATATCTCGATTGCTTCATGTCACGTCTGAGCTTCAAAACAGCTGCACAAAGTGAATGTGGGCCTCTTCAGTCACTCTTCAGTGAAAGACGGCCGTGTAATTGGCTCCTGGCGTCTTTGTTGTGACAGCGCAGGACAAACAGCGCCAGCGTGAGTTTCACAGGCCGTCATCACTGGACACGCTCATGTCGCTGGTCTCAAAACAAAGCTTCCTTCAAATCTCAATTAACACAACCCAGGAAATTTGTATTCATGGGAAAATGTGGATCTGTAGATGAACTCCAAAACATAGTGACCTGCGACTGTTATTTGAGTATTGACTAAAATGAACTAAAATAAAATCATATAATATTTCAAATTCATTTTGATTTGTATTTTCCAGTATGATTTTAATTTTAGTTAATGTTTTATTAATATCCATGTGTGTTTTTTCATTTTTATTAGCTTTGTCTTGTAATATGTCTATTTTTATTCATCTTTATTTTAGCTTTGTAATCTCACTAAATTAAGCTTGTTTTTATATTTAATTTTATTTCAGCTATTTTTTTTATTTTATTTTAAGTAACAACGTTTTTTATTATTTTCACAAAAGACAGCATTTTGCATCAGTTTTACAGCTTGCAAATTTACTATTGGCATTCATTCAATATGGCAAGAGAAATATTAGCTATATGTTTATAATGTCATGCAGTACTAAAAAGTATTGATTAAAACAGTTTAATCTGATTAAATATAAACTAATATGGGTACGTTTCTGTGTTGTAAACTGCGATATTTGTGATATTTTCCAGTACAAATATCTAAACATTCTTAAATCAAGATACATTTACTTGAGAAGCAAAAAGACAGAAAAATGAATCAAAATTAAGTGAGTTTTTGCTTAAAACAAGAAAAAAATATCTAAAAATGGGGTGATAAAAATAATCTTATTTTCCCTTAAGTTTAGTTTTCTTACCCCACTGGCAGATTTTTTATTCAACACAAATGCACTTTTTATTTATTTTTTTATTTTTTTTTACAGAAAAGATCAGCTTAATATCTTAAGTCATTTTGCTTTGGCTCAAGTAAATGTATTTTGATTTAATAATGTTTATACAGGAAAACAAGTAAATCATTTTTGCGGTGTGTTTTTATGCTTATTAGAGAATTGCATCATTAGCTTAGAAACAAAAC
Source organism: Tor tambroides (assembly GCA_021397915.2). Taxonomy (NCBI): domain Eukaryota; kingdom Metazoa; phylum Chordata; class Actinopteri; order Cypriniformes; family Cyprinidae; genus Tor; species Tor tambroides. The sequence goes on along the minus strand of JAFVLL020029160.1, from coordinate 57,123 downwards.
CCAGATCAGTCATTTATGAGGTTAATTTCGTTTCAGGATGCTCCCTTAGATGACTGCTGCCCGTGTAGACAATACAGACAAGAAAGCAGCTCACTAGGTTTTGGAACAGAGCCCACATGTAGATATTAACACCTATTGATTATTCAGCAACTTGGACCGGCCTGATGACTGACATTATATCATTTATATTGAGAAGTCTTAAAGGTACAGTAGCAAAATCAGCCTGATTCAGAGTTGGAAAATGACCATGAAACACTAAAGAATTCAAGAAACATTTTAAACATTCCAGTAGATTTCAGGAGAAAAGGATAAGAAAAAAAAGATAATTAAAAAATAAAAATAAATACTTAAAATAATTATAGACCAATTATATATATATTTTTTATTATATAATATTTTTTAAAATATTTAAAAAAATGTACCAAAAAAACAATACTCTCCACATCTACTGCATGACTAATGGATCTGGTTTTGTTCTGCATGTGGTCACTTCACATCAACTGTATTTTGTTATATTTTGTAAAACGTGTAGATATAAAGGTGGATTTCTTCTTTAATACAGTATAACTGCATAAAGTCAATTCAGGACACAAACACAGAATCCTTTCAATCTCAGCCAGATATGTTTTGAAGAAAAACTGAAACCTTCCACTCTTAAAAGCAATCTTAACTCTTACGCGCTGACTTCTTCCATCTGCTCGCTGACAGGCAGCTGATCCTGAAACATATGAGAGATGTCAGATGCTGAGAATTCAACAATATTCAGCCCTATCAAATCACATATATTCCAAAGAGATGGAGCAGCTGATCAAACAGCTCTCCCATCATGTGACTGGAGGAGAAATCCACTGTTCCTGCATGTTGCAACACCTAATCACATTACAGAGCACTGGAATATGTGACCCTGGAGCACAAAACCAGTGTTAAGTCGCTGGGGTATATTTGTAGCAATAGCCAAAAATACACTGTATGGGTCAAAATGATTGATTTTTCTTTTATGCCAAAAATCATTAGTATATTAAGTAAAGATCGTGTTCCATGAAGATATTTTGTAAATTTCTCACTGTAAATATATCAAAACTTAATGTTTGAGTACTAGTATGCATTGCTAAGAACTTCATTTGGACAACTTTAAAGGTGATTTTCTCAATATTTAGATTTTTTTGCACCCTCAGATTCCAGATTTTCAAATAGTTGTATCTCGGCCAAATATTGTCCTATCATAACAAATGGAAAGCTTATTTATTCAGCTTTTAGATGATGTCTAGATCTCAATTTTGAAAAATTGACCTTTATGACTGGTTTTGTGGTCCAAGGTCACATATGATTCTAGAATATGATTATAGGCCAAAAATTAACCTTTTCTCACTTAACTGAAATTAAATATATTCACAAATTATATAATGTTTTTAAATATTATGATTTGAAAATGTATTATTAAATATGAAATTATAAATGTGAAATATTTTTTATTATTAAAAATTCTCCATTTATTTAAAAAAAAAAAAGTCAATGTCCCAAATATTTAGACCCCACTGCATTTAAAAGTACCATGGTAATATCATCTGATCCTTCACTGGATCATGGCACTTCCACAGAAGATATTCAGAAGTCAGAATAAAGAGAACCACGTGGTACTGAGACGAGTCTCTGGAGGTTACAGTATCAGGCTTTGCTCACAGACGGAGGGTAATTAATCAGATGATTAGTGGTTGATACAGAGATGAGCTGATTTACAGGATCACTTCAACTCTCCCTCCATCACTACAGACCACTCTCAGAAATTAACTTCCATTAAGGGGCATTTTTACCTTTAAAAGGGCAATTTTAATAACTATCCTATTAAATGTATATGTGCTGTCTTTTATGACAGATATTTAAATTCAGTCAGTTAATCCAGAATACTATAGTGTTACCAGTAAACTGTATAAACATCAACAAAAGTCATCTTTACATTCCGAAGGTGGAACAAAAGCTGCACCTGACATGGCATTTTTGTTTATTTACACAGACTGTTTAATGCTGCTTAAAAGTGTTAGAATTGTATTCACACAACAACTGTATAAAGATATGAGATTATTAAATAGCCTACATAAAGCATAATCAATACAGTTAAATTGTTTGTGTGCAATATTACATTTTAATGTAAGTTAATTTTAGTATTTTTGTTGTGCTTTTGTCATTTTAGTAGGTTTTGTTTATTTTATGTCCAAAATTAATATTTCAGTTTTAAGTGTTTATTTTTATATATTTTTTGTTTTAATTTTAATTTAATTTGAGTAATTTTGTCATTTATATAAGTTTTTGTCTATTTTATATGTCTATATAAATGTTTAATTATAATAATTATTTTAAAATAATTAATTACATAATTATAATTAACTATATATTTATTCATTTAAGTTTTAGTTTTTTATTTTTAGTTATATTTATATTAATATAACTATTATATTTATATTTAGTAAATGAAAATTAAATTAGCTGAAATATATATATATATATATATATATATATATATATACATATATATATAAAATTCGATTTTAATTTATTTCAGTTGATGTTTATTTATTTGAAGTTAATTTTTTTTCACTGCAGTTTTTTTTAAGTTTTAGTTTTAGTTAACTATAATAAACCTGGATGCAACATGAGCAGATCCTAATATAATGCCACAGTTTTTATTTTTATAAAATTTTTATATTTAACTGCAACACTCATAATTGATTTAGTTCAATAGGGCAGGAGCAATTTTTGCCCACGAATCTGTCATTTGGAGGTCATTTTTCTTCATTTTGGTGGCATTTTTGCCTCAAGCCACTGTTAATATCCAACCCTGCAACTGACCACATACTGTATAAAGATGCAGAGACAGGTCTCTGAGAGAAGAATGAATGGGAGAAAACTAGCAGCTAGATGTAGACGTAAAGGCGCTTTAGTAGCGAGAGTCCCATGTGGAGTGTGTACTAGAGCTGTAATTGAGCGGGGAAAACTTCTGTTCTATTTTAAGAGCAAATGCTGCAATGTCTGGGTGTTCCCGAAACTGCAGTCAGTGCCAGACAGAGAGAAACGGGAGTCTATTCCAATCCATGACCCTTCTGAGCCGACCGGGACACAAATATACCAGTGTCGCTGTCGAGATCAGCTGTTTTAAAATGAAAATTTCAAGAGAAGCAGATATATGCGTTAAACGTCCGGTGGTTCTGAAGGAAGGTGCAGCATACAGTTAATCACAGAGAATCCCTCAGTGCTGGTGAACTAGGTTAGCAGATCTAGGTCAAAACAGGAGGGAGAGACACTAAAACTTCTGCTCATGTTTGTTTCATGGACTACACACAAATCTGGACCAAAAACTCATTTTTATTTCTCCAAGAAATTTTAGAGAAGCCTTTGAGACGATGCTGAACAACAAAAATGAAAATTTGCTGAAAATATCCTCACCCTCAGGCCATCCAAGATGTAGATGAGTTTGTTTCTTCATGGGAACAGATTTGGAGAAATGTAGCAATGTAGAGTCCAAACAGCTGAGAAAAACATCACAATAATCCAAACCACTCCAGTCAATCAATTAACATTTTGTGAAACAAAACCTGCATGTTTGTAGGAAACAAATCCATCATTTAAAGTGCCCCTATTATGGATTTATGAAAATTACTTTTCGTGCAGTGTGTAACACAGCTCTAAGTGAATGAAAACATCCTGCAAAGTTTTAAATCTGAAAGTGCACCGTGTATAAAGTTATTGTCTCTCAAAAGAAAAAGTCGACTCTGAATCATTGAAACGAGTCGTTTTTAAAACGAATCCCAAGCTGTTTCATGTTGACGTCAAAATGAAACATTAGCATATTGCCCGCCCACTAGTTGCGCGGGCAGACCTGGGAAAACTTGATTTTCACGTTGGTCTGAATGAAAATGCAAACTCATTCTTTGCCACTAGGTGCCGCTTTTGGAGCGTTTAAAGCTCACAAACACTGCTTTAAATGACATCGACCAATCACCGCAGATTAGCGTCACGCAAAGGAGGGGTTTGGAAAAATGAATCGTTGAACGAATCGTTTGGGAGTCGTTGAGCAAATAAGGTAAAAATAAATGCATATTATAAGAAAATGAAAGTGTTTTTTGACCTTGCATGCATGTCAACCTGTTGTTGGGCACTCCCAAAACCAAAATATGAACCTTTCATAACCCATAATAGGGGCACTTTAACTTGACACAATTTCTTCCGGCTAAATACGAGTCCATAATCCATTATAACGCTTCCTCCAGTGAAAAATCCATCTCCTGTTCTCTCTCACATCAATATCTACTCACATATTTGTTTAGAGCTGTTTTCGCTTGTAAACGGTGTTTGATCTGTGCAGATTAATCTCCTGATTCAGACCAGATGGACTTTTTCACTGGAGGAAGCATTATTATGGATTATGGACTCGTATTTTAGCTGAAAATGACAGGTTTAAAGTTCACATGATCTGTGTCTTACAAACACACAGTGTTTCACTTCTCAAGATGTTAACTGATTGAACGGAGGGGTGTGGATTATTGTGATGTTTTTATCAGCTGTTTGGACTCTCATTCTGACGGCACCCATTCACTGCAGAGCATCCATTGGTGAGTATGTGATGGAATGATACATTTCTCCAAATCTACATCTTGGATGGCCTGAGAGTGAATAAATTTCAGCAAATTTTCATTTTTGGTTGAACTACTCCTTTAAAAGTGTGCTAAATAAAATGCATGATTGTTAAAGAAAACAACTGAGAGCTCATCAGATTTTCTAAACTGTGAAAGGGCAACCTCTGAGCAATACCATTTTCTAGGAGTTGTTTTGAAATATTCTCGTTATCAAGAGCACATTCCTGACTATGGAGGTGTTAGTGACTCCCTACCGATGCCTGGCAACACCACATTCCTACAACTACGGGAGAAATTAAACTAATCCACTAAACCACACGAGATTTTATTAAAAACCTGATAAAGTTTCAGATATATTGTGATTCATTCATGTGTAACGTTTGCAGAGGTTTTGTTCTGAATCAGAGACGAAAGCTGTATAATGCTGATGTCAGTAACCTGGTGTTTTTTTCCCCGCTCTGGTTGTGCAGATAAAGATGTTGTCAGAACGTAAGCAGGAACTGGAGCGACGTGTGAACGCCATGCTGGAGGAGAACGAGCAGCTGCAGCACACGGTGGACGACCTGAGAGAGCGAACGCTGGTGCTGGAGAAGCAGTGTCACGAGAAGGACCTACAGGTGAGCGGCCGTCACGCTGCAAAACAAATCGAAACGTTTTATTAATTAGTACTTTCGTCTTGTTTTTCAGTAAATATCTGAACACCATGGGAAGCAAAACTGTACTGTATATAAGTATTGGAAATTAATAAGCATTCATGTCATAAATAACCTAAAAGATTTATGCTTCAAATATTAAGGAAAAAAACTGATATTTTCTCTCAAAATGTACCCTGCTTTATATTGTTAACATATTTTTACTGCAACAGCCCAAAAACAATAACAACACATTTTTAGATATTTTTAAAAATATAAAAATAATGGGCAAAATATATGACATATATTCACAGAAATATATTTTCAGTAAGTTTTACTTATATTACCTATATATTTTGAGCTATTTTTATATATTGTCTAAATATACAAACATACACACACACACACACACACATTTTATATATATATATATATATATATATATATATATATATATATATATATATATAGGTCGTGTGCTTGAAACACATTATTTGTAATGTTTTTTGAAAGAAGTTTCTTCATCAAGCTCGCATTTATTTGATCAAAAATACAGAAGAAAACAGTAATCTTGCAAAATGTTATTACAATATAATGGTTTCTGTTTTAATATACTTTAAAATACTTATTTCTGTGATGCCTGCTGAATTTCCATCAGCCACTCCAGTCTAGTGTCACATGATCCTTCAGAAATCATTCTAATATGCTGATTTATTATCAGTGCTGGAAACTGTTGAGCTGCTTAATATTTTTTGGAACCTGGTATATTTTTTCAGGATTCTTTGATGAATAAAAAGTTAAAAAGAAGGGCATTTATTTAAAACAGAAATCTTTCTACCAATACACACCACTGCTCAAAAGGTTGGGGTCAGAAGTTTATTCTTTTCTTTTATTGAAAGAAATTAAAATCTTTATTCAGCAAAGATGTGTTAAATTGATAAGAAGTGATAGCAAAGATTTATATTGTTAGAAAAGATTTTGCTTTGGAATAAATGCTGTTCTTTTTAATCTTTTATTCATCAAAGAATCCTGAAAAAAAGTATCGCAGTTTCCAAAAAAATATTTGGCAGCACAACTGTTTCCAATACTGATAATTTCAATAATAAATCAGCATATTAGAATGATTTCTGAAGGATCATGTGACACACTTTAGACTGGAGTAATGGCTGATGGGAATTCAGCTTTGAATCACAGAAATAAATTATATTTTAAAGTATATTAAAACAGAAAACCATTATGTTATATTGTAATAACATTTTGCAAGATTACTGTTTTCTCTGTATTTTTGATCAAATAAATGCAGTTTGATGAGCAGAAGAGACTTTCAAAACATTACAAATAGTAATTTTTCCAAACTTTTGACCTGTACTGTATATATATATATATATATATATATATATATATATATATATATATATATATATATAAATTTTATTTACTCAATGATTGGAAATGTATTTTCTTGTCTCTAGAACCACATTTTAGAATATATTTTGGTATTGAAGGTTAATACTAAATGTATTTCATTTAAGCCACACTGTTTACAGTATATATTTGAAATATATTATGGTTAAATTGATTGTGTGATTGATTATTTATTTATTTATTTTTCCCCTGTATGGGAAAAAGTTTGCCGTGCATCTTGATTCACTTTAGGTGAATCGTATGAAATCTTTTAAGAACTTAAACATGGTCATTAAAAGAAACAAACAAGACATTAAATGTATCCTTAACTAAATAAAGCCTATTTAAGAAGCATTAAGACGTCTGTATTGTGACATTATTTTCAAGACAATTAAATACATTCTCCTCAAATTCTCATTACTGTAATTCAGCCAGATATTTTAATTGGTTTTTTTTTTCTTGTTATTTTCAAAATGTTTCTTATTAGTGACAGCGGAATGAGTTTTTATTTGTATTAAATTGAGGAGAAATCAAATGCAATACAAAAATGCTACTATGACTTATAAATAAATTACTTTAATTAACATGAACTACATGAAATAATGCAATAATGTTAAAATCCTAATGGTCCTAAAATAGGCTTCATTTGTCTTTTAGCAAAATATTATTTTTTATTTTGCTTTTTTGATTTTGAGGTTAATTAGCAGGTACATCCATTCATATGTCCATTCATACATTACAAAATGGTATTAAACCAGCTGAACAGTGTGTACCTGAAACTGTTGTGATTCTGAATGAAAGGAAACCATTGAAAACTCAGCAGATAAAAGCTGAAGTCCAAACTGAGCGAGAATAACCAACAAAAAAAGTGATTCCACTGAAGTCATTCTTGTTCTTTCTCCATTTAATTCAGTGTTATTAGAGATTAGCAGTCCGTTGTTTTGTTAAAGAAACAGTGTTTTGATTGTTTGAGTCACTGTTATTCCTGTTTTGCTGGATGGCCTCCAGTTATCAGTGTTTTTTTTTTGTTCATCAGTTTAAGATTTACAGAACATACTGTTCTTTAGAAAGCATCCAAGTCATTTATTTCTCCATTAAAAGAGATTTACCTCTAAAGACATTAATAGTAGGCTACTTTATACAAAACTGTTTAAAATGATGTTCAATAACATGAGACTCCAGTCCACTGAAAAAATCTGGCATAGAAATTCTCACTCAGAAATCACTATTAAATTTCACAAATAAGTACAAAGAAATGGCAAGCAACACACTGAACTAAATGTGATTTTTTTTTTTAAGTAGAAAGACAAAGAAAGAATATTTCCTTATAACACATACTCCAATAATCTTTTAGTTACAGCTTCGGAAAAAAATTATATTGTGCACCAAAGTAGGAAATTAACAGGGGTTGTGGGAAAAATGCCCTACAAATTTAAGATAATGGGAAAAAATTAAACTAAGTATATCGCGATTAAAATTAAATGTTAAAATGAAAAGCGTCATTACATTTAAATCTGCGCACGCTGCATCAGATTTCTTTTTACATGTTGTTATTTGCAGCGCTGAGAAGAACAACCAATCACACATGTTTCTGTTGAGCTTAGAAACGCGAAGGCCAATCAGAGGCATGTAGATTAGTCAGCGCTGAAGACATCAGAGTTTTGATACACTATCGCGAATTCTCTCATCGTAAACAACAAACTGCAGATACCATGTAAGTAAAAAGAGATTAATTTAGCCTTATAGTGAGCTCAGAGATGAATCACAACATTACAACCACTGATTTATTTCTATTATCAGACACTTGTGGTTGTGGAATAAATCATAAGTAACATAAGTTAATAGAATCATAAGTAACAAAAATGCCTGAGAATAGAGTATTTACACAATGACATGAGTAACTGCCCACACTTCCTTTAGCATGACGCTGCATTTACACTGACAGACGAGTCGCGTTCGGCTCTTTTATTTCTCAGGAGTGAGCTAACTAAACATCCCTTGTGGAGCGGGTTGTTTTTGTACCTCAGGTGTGTTGTGAGTGTTTTCTGACTCTCGTGTGTTTGTGTCAGCTGCGCCAGAGTCAGCTGGAGCTGCAGGAAGTGCGTGTGTCTCACCGGCAGCTGAGCGCTCGTCTGGAGGAGCTGACGGAGGAACGCAGTCTACAGGGCTTCAGTCCGAACCCGCACAGCCTCCTCTGTGAGATCGAGCAGAGCATGGAGCAGGAGGAGCTGGAGCAGGAGAGAGAGCAGGTACATCAGCCATGAACCGCCCACTTACACAGGAAGAGATACTCTGACTGACACTGTTTGCTTATTCAGTAACTCTTAGTTTCAATCATAGAGCGCTCATTCCGTTCATTGATCATCTGACGATTTCTGTACACAAAAATGACAAGATTTGCCATAATTTGTGCTGTTCAAAAGTTTGGGGTCAGTAGTATTTTTTTTATTATTATTTTTTCAGTAAGAAATCCTTGACCACATGGATTGATTAAAAGTGCCATTTATAATGTTACAAAAGATTTCTATTTCAAGTAACTGCTGTTCTTTTGAACTTTATATTCATCAAGGAATCCTGAAAAATAAAATGTATCAGAGTTTCCACAGAAATATGCAGCATTGATAAACATTGATAATAATCAGAAATGTTTCTTGAGCAGCAAATCAGCATATTAGAATGATTTCTGAAGGATCATGCGACACTAAAGACTGGAGTAATGATGCTGAAATTTCAAGCTTTGCATCACAGAAATAAATTATATTTTAAAATATATTCATATAGAAAACACTTATTTGAAATTGTAATAATATTTCACAATATTATCATTTGAAATGTATTTTTGGACAAATTAATGCAACTTTAGTGAGCATAAAGAACTTCCTTCAAAAACATTACAAAATTTGACCAGCCTCAATGGTCTGAACAGTAGAATATGTTGAAAAATACATTAACAGGGATAAGCAATGCCAAATATGTCTTAATATTTTTCTTAAAATCAGCATTAACCCAGAGTGTTTATTTAACTTTTAATCCATTGGTCTCCTTTCACTGAAGACACATGGATCTTGGAAAACCTGGAAATATCAGGAAATTTTACATTTGTCATTTCCAGTCCTGGAGGTGCCATTGAATTGATCAAATTTTAAAAATTCATGGAGTGCATATACTAGTCTATAGTGAAGATGCATTTTTCTAGTTAGGCTCAGCTCTTAAATATTCCATAGACTAGAAATAGCTTTTTGCATGAACAAATGCCTATAAAATAATCTTTAAAAACAGCAATCACAAAACACTGGAAGAAGCATCGAATGGAAACATATTGAAAATCTGTGGCATGCTTACTGTTAAAATTGCAATTTCAATAGATATGGCATTAAAGTATATTTTAGTGTATTATAAGCATATCATGCTTGTCAGTACATTTGCCAGTACTTTAACCAGTTTCAAAGACAATAGAAGTAATTATGAAATTACGATATAAATATACTATATAAAGACGTACTACTTAAGAGGGCCAGAAAAGCACTCTAAAGTTCAGCTATATGCATTTAATATAAACTGAAACTATAATACATTTTTATTTAATTGCAACTAGCATGCAATAAAATGTTGGAACACATTACACTTAGTTTGCACTTATGTTCTTTTAAAGAGTCTGTCAAATGTTCTTCTCTTTTCTTCAGCTCCGGCTGCAGCTGTGGGAGGCTTACTGTCAGGTGCGCTCCATCTGCTCCCAGCTGAGAGGAAATGACATCACAGACTCCGCCTTATCCACAGACTCGTCCATGGACGAGTCTTCAGAGACGCTGTCGGCTAAAGACGTCCCCACGGGGAGTTTGCACGCTAGTCTTCTGGAGCTGCGCAGACTCACGCGAAACCTGCTGGACGGCAACGAATCTACGGTAACAGTCATATGCACATCTGCAAGTTTTACCGCAAACATTATCATTACTATTCAGTGTGTGTTTCGCATGCATTCAGGGTTCACGGCGCAGTGATGAGGAGGTTCTGGAGGAGCAGGTGCGTAAATTGAGCGAGGAGCTGCGAGAGCTTAGAGAACTGTACGAACAGGAGCAGGAAAAAACACGCAACAGCCAGGAGGAGGTGCTACAGCTCCATAATCAGGTACACGCACATACATTAACACTTGCTGTATAAAAATACCTGATTTCATTCATTAATTCATCTGTCCTGTGGTTCTGCTCTGGATCCTGTAGGTGGCGCTGCTCTCGGTGGAAGTTTCTTCTTCAAGAGAGGAGAACGAGCGGTTTAGAGCGATGGCAGAAGTACATGAGCCCAACGAACAGTTACAGAGCGCTATACGAGACAGAGATGAAGCCATTGCCAAGTACGACACACATATGTGAATCTGGAGCACAAAACCAGTCTTAAGTCGCTGGGGTATATTTGTAGCAATAGCCAAAAATACATTGTATGGGTCAAAATTATTGATTTTTTTTTTTATGCCAAAAATCATTAGGACGTTAAGTAAAGATCATGTTCCATGAAGATGTTTTATAAATTTCCTACTGTAAATATATCAAAACTTCATTTTTGATTAGTAATATGCATAGCTAAGAACTTCATTTGGACAACTTTAAAGGCTATTTTCTCAATATTTTGATTTTTCTGCACTCTCAGATTCCAGATTTTCAAATAGTTGTATCTCGCCCAAATATTGTCCGATCCTAACAAACTATACATCAATGGAAATCTCATTTCCAAATCTCATTTTCAAAAAATTGACCCTTACAGTTCATATATCCTTTTATCTTAAAGGAATAGTTAACTTAAAAAGAAATTTATTGAAAATTCACTCACCATCCAAGATGTAGATGAGTTTGTTTCTTCATCAGATTTGGAGAAATTTTGCATTACATCACTTGCTCATCAATCGATCCTCTGCAGTGAATGGGTGCCGTCAGAATGAGATTTTACTAAATTTTCAGCAAAATTTCATTTCTGGGGTGAACTACTCCTTTAAAGCTAATTAGTGGTGTTTTCAAATTAGTCATCGCTGTTATTTTTTCTTAATATTTTAGACTAGTGATGTAAACAAATGTCTGACACTAAATATTTAACTGCAGCATGTAATTCTCCTTTGTGAAAAAGAAGCACACGTTAGTATTTTGAACCGAGTACTTATTAAGGAAATAATACATTTCAAAACAATATACTTACAGTAAGTTCAAATAAATTGAATGTAATGTTTTTGGACACTTAATAAAATAAAATAAAATAAAAATGTAGTTTGATATTAAATGCAGTTAGCTGAACTTTAGTGGGTTTTTTTTGGACCTACTAAAGTTGGACTTTATATGTAATTTCATAAATACTTCTATTGCCTTTAAAATATGGTTAAAGTGTACTGGGATTGACAAGCATTTATGGTAGACTAAAATATAGTTTAATATAATTTCTATTGAATCTTGTATGTCATGTATTTAAATGTATGTAATTACACATTCCACAAGTTGGAATTTAATAAATTTAAAATATATGAACTTTAAATGTAATACCGAATAACACTACAGTTAAAATTATAATCAAGTGCTTTAGATGTTAGGAAGTATTCTGTATGCAAACAAGTGTACTTCTTTAAACGTTTAAATATAAATCCACTTTAAAATAAAACTTTAAATTTGACATTTTTTTCCAAGTGACTTTTTTGAACCTGTAATTAAGTGTGTTAATTAAATATATAGTCATCAAAGTCTGCCTTTTTAAGTGCACTTGAGTGGCCATTTATTTCAGTAACGTTATATTATCTGCAAGTACACTCTTAAAAATAAAGGTGCTTCACGATGCCATAGAAGAACCTTTTTGTTCAAATGGTTCCGTAAAGAACCTTTAACATCTGAAGAAACTATCCGTTGCACAAAAGGTTCTTTGTGGTGAATAAAGTTCTTCAGATTATAAAAACGTAAGCAAGCGATGGTTCTTTGACTGAATGGGTCTTTGTGGAACCCAAAATGGTTCTTCTATGGCATCGCTTGAAGAACCTTTTGAAGCACCTTTATTTTTAAGTGTAAAGTGAACTATTTTAATTACAAGTGCACATTCAATACAATTAAGCACACTTGTTTGTCACTCATTCTGCACAGCTACAGATGTGAATGATTCTTCAAATGTTGGCTTTACTATTGCTTATAGCAATGAACTAACACCATAAACCACTAAAATTATTTTTTTCATTTTTAGAAGGGAATAAAGTCATTATTTAGTATCTTTATGAGCTAATTTTCCTTGTGAGAACATCTCAATGGGTCATTTTCAGCAACTGTGTACAGCTAGATTAGACACAGAGAGAGTCTTTTAGAAGGTGTCTTGAAGTTTTTACACATATCAGTGCAGCCTGTACCCGTGACCTCATTCTGCCAATCACAACATTAACCTCAGATGCTGTTCTGTAACACTTTTGCTCCTTCTTTTCCGTGTTACAGGAAGAAAGCTGTGGAGATGGAGCTGGCGAAGTGTAAGATAGACATCATGTCTTTGAACAGTCAGCTGTTGGATGCGATACAGCAGAAACTCAACCTGTCTCAGCAGTTAGAAGCCTGGCAGGTTCGTTTCACTCACACACTTCAGTGCACACGAAACCCCTCGGACCTCAGGTCAGATCAGCCTGAAAGAAAATGCTCCGTCAAAAAGCTGATGTGCATATAAAGTGCACTCTTTCAACAGCCTGGGTTTCTGCAAGTATCTAGAAAAAAAGTGAATGCAAACCCTAGCCAATCAAGAGAAATTTCATACATCATAACACAAGTACCAGGGTTATTATTATTAACTAAAACCTTATAAAATAAAGTAAAATATTTAAGTAAAGTAAAATATTATGACAACTAAACTTATTTTATTTCAACTAAAAAACAACAACAAATAAACTAATGTTTATAAAAAAGTTTTTAAATAAATGTTTTTAAAAAAAACAAAAACAATAAAATGATAAAAATACACAAAATTATGGAAAGATTAAAATGTCAATAAAAACAGAAAACAAAAATGAAATTCAAATATAGACAAAAACAATAACTGTATATACTGTAAAATGATACAAAATAATATGGTAATGCAGCTTAATTTAAAAGGTTAAGCAAATAACAATAAAAAAAAAATATATATATACATATATATATATATATATATAAATATAAAAAACATTTTAGTTTAGTTAGAAATTAAACTGAAAACAAAAATACATTTAAAAAAACTAAAATAAAATTAACATAATAATTAAACTGTAATAGTATATCAAGTATACTAAAACAAGAATGATGTCGCTGACTACTGTCAGCATTTGTGTATATATAACTGTAACTGTAGCATTTGTGTATACAGTGCCCTCCGCTAATATTGGCACCCTTGGTAAATCTGAGCAAAAGTGGCTGTGAAAATAAATCTGCATTGTTTATCCTTTTGATCTTTCATTCAAAAAATTCACAAAATTCTAACCTATCATTGAAGAAAAACAATTGAAAATGGGGAGAAAATCTCATGATAAAATGAATGTTTTTCTCCAGTGCATGCTGGCCACAATTATTGGCACCCCTGGAAATTCTTATGAGTAAAATATCTCTGAAGTATATTCCCATTCATATTTACATTTTTTTTAGCATACCAGAGAGACTAGGAGCATGAAATTGTCCAACTATGACTTCCTGTTCCAAAGGATTATAAATATAAAGAAAACTAAGGCCAAATTCCCTTAATCATCCATTACAAGGAGTAAAACCAAACAATAAAGTTCTCATGTGCAGAACAAAATTGTTGAGCTTCACAAAATAGAAAGTTGCTGTAAGACAAAAGCTAAAGCATTGAAAATCCACATTTCCACCATCAGGGCAATAATTAAGAGGTTCCAATCAATCATAATCAAGATGTTACAAATTTGCCTGGAAGAGGGCGTGTGTCTATATCGTCCTAATGCACGGTGAGGAGGAGAGTTTGAGTGGCCAAAGACTCTCCAAGGATCACAGCTGGAGAATTGCAGAAATTAGTTGAGTCTTGGAGTCAGAAAGCCTAAAAATATATATATCAAACAGCCCCTACATCACCACATATTGTTCGGGAGGGTTTCAAGAAAAATTCTCCTCGCTCATGCAAAAACAAAATCCAGATATTCAGTTGTCAGACACGACTGGAACTTCAAATGACACTGGCTTCTATGGTCAGATGAAACTAAAAAGCTTTTTGGCAGCAAACCCACTAGATGGGTTTAGTAGAAACAGGGATAAAACGTACCCCATGCCCACGGTTAAATATACTGCTGGATCTTAAGTGTTGTTGGCCTGTTTTTCTACCGGAGGGCCTGGACTTCTTGTTCAGAAGCACGGCATCATGGATTCTCTCAAAAATCAACAGATATATAATCTAAAGCTGACTGCCTCTGTTAGAAATCTTATAGTGGGCCGTGGTTGGATCTTCCATCAGGACAATAATCCAAAACAAACATCAAAACAAAATTGGGTCACTGAGCACAAAATGAAGCTTTTGCCATGGCTGTCCCAGTCCTCTGACCTGAACCCTATAGAAAATGAGTGAGGTGAACTAAAGAGGAAAAGCACCAACATGGAGCTGTGATTCTGAAGGATCTGGAGAGATTCTACATGAAGGAATGGTCTCTAATCTCTTATCAGGTGTTCTCCAAACTCTTCAGGCATTACAGGAGAAAACTCAGGGCTGCTATCTTGGGAAAAGGACGTTGCAATAATTGGGTGCCAATAATTGTGGCCAATATGAACTAGAGAAAGCATTTATTTCACAATGAGATTTCCCCCCCCCCCCACTTTCAATTGTTTTTCTTCAATGATAGGTTAGAATTTTGTGAATTTTTTGAATGAAAGATCAAAAGGATAAACAATGCAGATTTATTTTCACATCCAACTTTTCTCATATTTACCAAGGGTGCCAATATTAGTGGAGGGCGCTGTATATATGTATATATATATATATATATATATATTATTATTATTTATTTTATTTTTTTTTCCTGTTAAAATTACTAACATTTTACAGTAAAGAATATACTCATGCTAAATCCATTTTCGTCTAAATTATGAATTTGCAGTAGAAGATCATTTTCAATATTACTTGGGGCACCATTTTCTTAAGAAATGTTGAATTTTTGTTTTTTAAGGGAAAGAGTCAAAAGTATTCAATGATGGTTTGGTTGCAACATCATCATTTAAAATAGCTTTTTGTCAAACAAAAAGGACATCATGATCAGAAGGAGAAGTACAACAGGACTGCATGCTTGCAATGGCTTGCTCAAGTATTCAAATCTGCATCTGCACACTTGGTTACAGTGTTTCTGCTCAAACAACCAGCTCTGAGATCAGTCACATTACAAAACTGTGCAAAAAATGCATATCAGAAACAAATGCAAAGGTAAAAGATGTAAATTATAAGGTGAAATAAAAAATTAAAAGAAAATACATAAACTATCTCATGAAGCATTACGGAAGATGTAATCGAATCAGTCTGGGTTATTGTGCTAACATAAGATGGCAACCCCCGTCCTGTGAAAAGAAACATTCATTAACACTGACCTGAGGAACAGTAAATGAGCTTTTTATGATGCTGAACTGTGATGAATAGCGGCGGTCAGCTTCTGTCTCTCTGTCTGCTTTTCTCTCCTTTTGCCTTTTATGTTTAAAGTCAACATGAAGTCAACACTGACCTAATTTACTTTAAGACATCTTATAGCACACAATTCATAAATGCATGCTATTTTAACAAAAGAAATGTTTTGTAATTTTCAAAAATCAAAACATACTAAAATGAATTCTCCTTTTTAGGTGACTTAATGTTAACCAAACTCAAAATATATATTTAGTCACTGTTTCAGGCTACTATCGTACATGACGTTGGTTGGTTGGTTGTATTTATATTTATAGCAATATCAGCCGCACAGGTAATAAATACAACTTAGAAAAAGACAATTTTTTATATGGGTCACTGACAAAAAGGGGTTTTCAAGCATCAAAAAAATAAAAGGTTAATACAGCTTTAAACTGTGTTTTTTCCTCATACAATAGAATTAAAAAATAATAACTATCATACATTTTTTACCATGATTTACTGAAGACATCCACTAAAATGTCATTCAGTGTAACAATAGTTTGTTTAAACTAATAAAATACTAATCAAATGTAATTTACAGTCTTTATCAATCTTTGCCACTATCCTTCAAACTACTAGGTTTTACCCATTTATTTTTAATCATTTAAAATATAATACAATACTATGATCAACCTTTTCTTTTATATATTTTAATAAGTACAGGTCAGAATAAGTAGTTTCATTTTTAAATAAATATATGTGTTACTCTGAGTGGTGATTATTATTTCACCCATATTTTGACATTTTATTTTCACAAAAGTTATTTGAAATATTAAAGTAGACACTTTACTTGGATTTAAAGGGATACTTCACCCAAAAATGAAAATTCTGTCATCATTTACTCACCCTCAAGTAGTTCCAGACCTGTATGAATTTCTTTGTTCTGCTGAACACAAAGGAAGATATTTTGAAGAAAGTTTGTAACCAGGCTGTTTTGGGACACCACTGACTTCCGTAGTAGGAAAAAAAAAAATACTATGGAAGTCAATGGTGCCCCAGAACTGCTCTGTTTCCCACATTCTTCAGAATATCTTCCTTTGTGTTCAGCAGAACAAAGACATTCATACAGGTTTGGAACTACTTGAGGGTGAGTAAATGATGACAGAATTTTCATTTTTGGGTGAACTATCCCTTTAATATGCCTTCTATGAATATCCTCCTGAGACCCAGCTATGGAGTTTTTGCCTCTGTAGTGGACATTATATTTTTGTGAATTTCTATGAGACCTCACATGTCACAGTTTTAAGTCTGGATGTCCTGTACAGAGCACATTCAGGGCTTTTTAGAGATACCAAATGTTTAGAAGTTTCACCATGACCACACCCTCTCCTAGGTCTTTAAAGATGGCTAAAATTAATTTAGTGAAAAATTGCACATTCTTATGGAAATAATATTATATTTTATAATTGTCATTTAAATCTGAATAATTTTCAAATTGTTTGTCAAAGCAACATCTCAGGAAAATGTTATGGGTTTTCAAATCCAAATATGACTTCCTGTTATGAAACAGGACATCATTTCATACATGTCCACTGTAGAGGACACCAGGACTAAAAGCATGTTTATCATGAATTTTGGGAGACATAACAATTGAACAGGAAAATAAATCATATATCAATATTCTATGAAATATTAGGTATTATGAAAATCTGGCCAATTATTACTCCCATTATGACAATTCTTTTTTCAACATGCTGTCCCAACAGCAACACATTAATATGCAAATTAGATACAGTGTATAGATACACTGTGTTTAATGGGAAAACCAGTTTATGAAAATTTTTACACATATTGCATAAAACAAAATGGTAAATCAAATCATTTTGTTATATATTTTATAACATAGTTGAGAATCATCCTTAAAGTTTGGCTTTAAAAAAAATCCTGAAACCTAAAAATTGATTGGAGATTTTTTTTAAAAATCCCTTTTTTTTGCCTTTTTGATGTCTATTCATGCCATTTTAATTTTTAGAAAAAATGGGTCCTAGTGTCCTCTACAGAGGACATAGAATAAAATATGAATAAAATATAATTTTTCAAAAATGTTTTTTTTTTTTTTTAAACTTTTTTCTTATGCTCTAAACAGTGTTATGACATGAAAAAAATACTAAATTCAAAAAAGCTTCTTTTTTTTCTGGTTCTCAGGAGGATATAAAATCAATTGTATATAAAATCACAAGTCTTGCGTTTGACCTATATGCAATTATAGAGTCTTTTAATTACACTTTAAATGTCCTGATAAAAAAAAAAAATCTCATGACATTAAAAATAGACTTTTGTATTTGACAGCCTTTCTAAAATACTATCAATAGTAAATAAATGTCAGTTAACATTCATATTACTAAAAACTATAGCAATAATCAAATAATGATAGATCTGAAAGTTGGATCCCTGATGGATAAGATGATTTCCAGCCATAGTTTTGAAGAAAAAGAGGTAAAATGGGTTGTGAGTGCAGTTTCATGTTGACTTGAAGTCTTTGTTGAGTGTATGAACGCGTGTCGTCTCTTCCTCTCAGTTCAGTCTTCCTCAGATTACATCAGAGATAAACTCTGCTTCTGACAGCGGTTCTGTCGCTCTTTCTCACCCATGTCTCGTGAATGTGAGCATGTGTGTGTGTGTGTGTGTTTAACTCTTAGCTTCCCTTCTCTCTCTCCCGCCTGCAGTTTGCCTCCTCAGGGCTGTTCACTGTGTGGCTCTTGTGGTTTCTGATCTAGTGGCCTTTCTCAGCTTCCATACAGACCCCTTCTCCCCTATGGTAACTCCCTCCTGCCTTAGAGGTGAGCGCGGCTTCACCGTCGAACCCGTATCCATGTTCATGAGGTCACGAGGTCACCGTTCATGTCATCGTGCTGTGGTTCTTCACCTGTTCTTCAGGCCATTTTCACACTAGAACAAACATCAAAACCCTTTCTGGTGTCTTCTCATGAATGGTTTTGTGAAAAAAGACCAGCAGTGTGTTTTTTTAGTACTATTTACATATTTAATAGTATTTATTAATATTTTGAATTAGCTTTTACTTTTTTTCCAATTTTAATTTTAGTTTAGGCTTTAGTAATTTTATGTGTTTTTGTCATTTTCATTTGTTTTTAATTGGCCATGTGCTTCTGTCACTTTTATTAGTTTTATATATATATATATATATATTTATTTCTGTTTAGCTTTATTTTTATTCCAGTTTTAGTTTTAGTAATGTTTTTAGGGTCTTCTCTTAAATGTGAAAATAGACCGAGATGGGTGTCAAGAAGGCAACAGTTGTTTTTTTTTCATTTCATTGTTTGTTTATTTTTCATTATATTATATTTATAGTATTTATTAGTAGTTTGAATTAGTTTTTATTTTTATACTTTCAGTTTTAATTTTATTTTAGGTTTTGTAATGTGCATTTGTCAGTTTTAATTTTTTCCATATAGCTTTAATTAATTTGATTTTTATTTTAGTTTTAACAATGTTAGTACTTCAACTTAAACTTTATATTTCAGATAGTTGCCAAGGCATTTCTAATTTTCGTTTAAGATGTTTAGGTTTAAATTTTTCATGAAATATTTCTATTTAAATTTATTTTGAGTACCAAAAATGATTTTGAACAGTTTTAGTTTTGTTAGCAATAACAACACTGGAAGGGGATTGAGTTGTGGTTCAGACCGAACAGTGTAAAAGTGTGAAAACGGGACTCATGTTCATCCATTCTCACTCACCTCAAACTGTGTCGGTGGCTCTGTTCTGTCTTCAGATGAAGCCCTGATGTCTGTTTCTCTCTCTCTCTCAGGATGATATGCACAGAGTTATCGATCAACAACTGATGGATAAACACCAGGAGGAGTGGAAGGATCCTCCATACTCCTTCAACGGGTCACGAGGACGAGCTCCATCCAGACGAGCGCATCGCCTCTCGGACGGAGACAAGCGCCTCTTTTCTTTCTTCAAGAAGAACTGAGATTATCTGAAGACATGGAGGAAGAGAGTGTGAGAACAGACGTGAGAGAAGGGTACAATAAACGACAAAGAAAGTCTAAATCACCAGATCAGTGCTTCTCAACTGGGTTTGCTCATCAAAAACCAAAATTATTTATTGTAAAAAATCTTTCAAACCAAACACTGAAATGCATTAATTAGTTGCATTAATGCACTCCCAAAATTCAGATCGAAATTTCGATTCATGTAACTGAATTGCACATAAAATCTCCATCCATTTGGACAGTTTTAACATATACTAATAAACTTAACGTGATGCATATTTATCAGTCAAACATAAATGAAACAGATAAGATTTCTGTCATTTTACAAACACAATAACCAGGTTTATACATTTATCATTAATAAATCAAATTTGGTATAATCTAATATATTTGAACTAACCAAATATTGCTTGTTCCACAGCCATAATTGAACTATGTTCATACTTTTTAAACTAAATTAGCTGAACTGTTTTCACAATGAACAGAGGCAATTTAAATAAAGGCATTTTGAAAATATAATACTAAATAAAATCAAATAGATGCAAATGTATAATAATAAACTATGCTATGCTGTTTTTGAGTGCAGAAATCTTTTGTTTGTTTAGTTTATTCGTTTGCTTATATTAAAACTGTGTAATCCAAATGGATTTGTTGATGATACATTTATGAACCTGCTAAAAACACATTCAGTTCATTAGTACTATTACAGAAAACTGACCTCTAATGCATGACGCATGCGTTTATTACTTTGTTAAAACTGTGCAATCCAAAAAGATGGAAATTTTATGCAATTTATGCAAATACATGAATATTAAATTTAACCTTAAATATTTTGGTAACATTTAAAGTCTTTATATATAATGCATTAATAAAGTAGTTTTATGCATTAACTTTGCCTTATGCACTGTATGATGTCATGAATAACTGTAACCAGTTATGCTACATTATAATACACCTTTAGAATATATAATGCAGTAAAACACATGACACGCAAACCTTCAACTATTATAATGCATTTTAATTTTGGTTACAATTTTACAGTTGGGTTCAATTTCTGAGAAGATATAATGCATTACATATAATACCTTTAATATGAATTACACATAAAGCCTTTAAGTGAAGTGTTACCTAGGTTTTATGTTGTCTGCAGCCAATAATTGACTGTAAAAACACTTCTTCTGGGTCACGAGCCACTGGTTGAGAACCGCTGCACTGACAAACCGAGTTCTCTGATGGCTTTGAGCCGTTTTGCACTTTATCTGTACCCACAATCCTCCCTCAGAAAGCTTTAGGAGCAGAACACAAACCTCATCCGCCAGGGTGAAGCCCTGCGGCAGGGTCTGTTCAACAGGGTTCCCAGAATTCTCCAGTCCTATCAGAGGTCCGTTTCCCCTGCGAGTGCCTCGGAAAGCTTCTCCTCACCTCACTGCCAGAGATTCACGGAGGCACATCCGCTCACCGACAAATCACGGCATTCGCTAGAGACTCAACTCAGGATGAACTGGACTTCAGACGGTTCAGGACAAAGGGTTCAGCATCGCCATCAAGTTTCAGGCCCAGACGGAATCTGTGGGCGTCTTTTACATTTTCTGTGCTGATTTTGGGATAAAATATGAGAGTACTGCAGTATTATTGAAAATATGAAGGGTGTAGCATATCTTGAATGTCATAAATCGGCATAAATGTGTCAGTTTCGGACACAGATTGGGTTTGGGCCTGATTATAGATGATGTTTGAATGCTGCAACTTTAAAATCAGAAACAGCTACAGACGTTCTGCTCTTGGGTTCATTCACAGAGGCATTTTCTATCAAAAAAACAACAACTAATGAATGTAATTAACTTTCTGACAACCACACTGCTATTCTATAAAATGAACTTTCAGCAGCTGCTTAGAATCAAAAACTTATAAAAGCACGCAACATATACAAATAATAATGCAACAGTAAATTAGTAGCGTAAATGTGTCGTGGCTATTTTATCAGACATACCTGCTTGTTTTTTAGCACGTTTCTGGAGAAAATGTCCTCAGGCTGCCTGATAATAAACTTCAGGCGGTCTGCGACACAATCTGACGCCAATGAACCACAGAGCAGAAGTGTTGAGCTGTAACTCGTAGACTGCGTCTGAAAAACTGCATTGAAAATAAGGTTTACACACGTTACAAACAGTATAAATCACAGAGAAACACCAAACTGAAGACACCATTAGACGATACTCAGTCCTCAGAGATGCACTGAAACTGCGGCTGTGTTCAGAATCAAATACTACAGTGCCGTACACTACACACTCTTTTTTAAAGACAAATAATATGACCCTGTATGCAGAATGTAACAATATTTCAAACAGCAGAATGCTACATTGCAGTCACCAAATATTCCAATTTCATTTGTTTGTTGTTGTTAAAAATCTTAACATTTGTCAAAAAACTGTCACTAAAAATAGGGCACAGTGTAGTGTTAATCTGACAAAAGAAATGTTAAAAATCATCGTTGACATTGCTTCCAGGTCATTTGTCTCACTGTAAAGGGAAGGTCAAGTCAAGTGCATTGCACTGCACATTTTGGCTACCATAGTAGCTCATCTGAGTGTTTTTGTATACTGCAGGCATAGTGTGACTACACTCTCTGAAAAAAAGGTACAAAATTGTCACTAGTGGTGCCACAGGAAGAGACAAAAGCTAAAAGATTCATCTTTGTACCTTTATTTACCCCTAAACGGTAAATGTTACCTTAAATGCACATATTAGTACCTTTTGAAAGGGTACCGCCCCAAGAGACAGTCCTGTACCTTTCATTTCTGAGAGTGTATGTTATTCTGAACACAGCCCAGGTCATTTCTAGTGTGTACTTCTTCCAGCCTGTGAGAATGAAGGGAGCACTTGCGTCCTGATCGTGAGCTGTAATCGGGTGTGTTTTCTGTCTCGTGTTCGGTGTGTGTGTGTGTGTGTGTGTGTTTTTTGGGTTCAGTCAGTGAAAGTTGGGCAGATTTTGAGCAAAGCTATGCAGCTGTCTTCTTTCTCGCAGAGTTTTGGTTCGGAGAAACCCAAAGAATGATTTTTTTATACGTACAAAGACACAAACAGGTTTGGAATAAAAAAAGGAATCAATATATTTGTAAATGTATAACTTTTGAATGATAAATCAACTTTTTTAGAACAATCTCCACGTAAGCGCTTGTCTGTCGTGTAGTCTGGTTTGTAAGTGTTTCTGGAGGATTCGCTGTCTGATCAGAACTGAATGTAAACCATCTGAAAACTCTCAATCCAGACCCAGTACATCACACACTTTTATATCCATCAGATCCATGTGAAATAAGATGACTGATCTGGGCCGCAGGAGAGGTACTACAGCTCAACAGGGCAAAAGTTTCATTTGAACAAAGTTACATGCATATACAGTAGTTGGGCAAGTTTCTCAAAAACAGTAATGCATTACTTTTTATAAATGACATCTTCAACAGTGTAACTAGATTACTGTACAAATCACTCTCTCTAAAAAGTATTGCATTACTCATTACTTTCTAAATCGCATATTAACCTCGACCAGTTGAACAATACAAGGACAGACATGAAAATGCTCTTTTAATTCTCTCAAATAAATAAATAAAAAATTGCATCAATTATTCTTGAACTGACCTAATTATTTAAAGGGAGATGGTTACATTAATAACATATATTTTAACATTAGAAGTTAAAATTGGATGGAAAATCCACTAGTTTTATACATCAGAAGTAACTGCAATGAACTTGCAGAAAGAAAAAGTGATTAAAGAAAGTCATCCCTTACTTTACTTTTTTCTTGGGAAAAGTAATTAAATTAGAGTAACTATTTACTTAGTAATGCATTACACTAAACACTGGTCATTTGAATATTCACTACAGTGACCTTTTTAATATGCAAATTTAATACAGAAATTTGAACAAATTTGTGTATTGTAATAAAGTGATTAAAATTACATGGAAAACAACTCTGGTGGTTGGCAATTGTCAGAATATTTCACAAAATTCATGCATAAAAAAAATGTACAAATATTCTTGTGCCTTTTCAAAAGATAAAATTCCTCTAAAATGCTTATTGAAAAGTGGCATTTAAATATGACTGAAGCAAAATCTCACTTCCTCCAGTTACATTTAATGCCATTTTTGGAAATTGCATTTGAGAGATCCAAACTGATGCAAACACTTATGACAAAGGTGATTTAAAAAGGATTAGATGTTTAGAATTATTTTGGCCTGTAGTGCTTCTCCTGAATGAAACACACTGTTATATTAGCAGTGGTTCTGTATGTAAAAACATTTCAATGTCTTTTCTTTAGATTCTTTTCTTGCGTTTCACACACTGTTCTGTAAACGTCTCGTTACGTTGACATTGTACTGCTGTCCTTTTGCCATTTAAACACTGTTTTTGCAAGTCTCTCCGGTCTGTGTCTTAAATCTGTGCGAGCCGCTGTTGTGAATGTGTTTTTCCCCAGTCATCTCCCATTTTTACAAAAACCAGTCCCTCAAACAAGCAGCACTAGTTCTTCATGCATGCGAGTGGATGTGCATGTCTTTCTATGTATATTTCATTCATAAGACAAAAACAAGTTGTTTGAATATGATCACTGGACGTTCGATAAATGATTTTAATAGAAATATTGAGTATTAAGCAATTCTATCCTGATCCTGTTGGTCTGATTGTGATTCAAAAAGCTTATTTTACATAGAATAAATGGGGGGGGGGGGGGGGGACAGATTAATAAAAGAGGGAGAGTAAATAATATTGTATAAAGCAAATATGAATGGTTCTCACCAGCCTCATTAGTGCCAAGTTTCCTTCCTTAAATGCACTTTCTAAAAATCAACATTAAAAACATACATATATCTACTCAAACACTTTATCTCTGCAGTAAATCTCAAAAATGGCTGCTAAAATACAACGTCATATCAACATGAACCTCGCTACATTTATAGTAAATATGATACACTTAAGTTTGAATTATTCATGCCGATTACTTGATCTGTTAATTCCTTGAATAAAACCTAAAAAAGTGTCAAATGGACATAAAGCGAATTATCACACACAGCTAATATCGCATTTTGTAAAATTCTTCACTTTCAGACAAAGACTGCAGACAAAAGTATATGTATCTGTACATTTGTAAGTAATACCGTGGTAAACATGTAAATAAGGAAGATTTTATACTTTCCATAAGGTGTTTGCTATTTATACTCATAGTGAGTTTGATCCGATGTGTTTTTATAATTATTAAATTCTTATTTTTCCAACAGATTCCTTTAAAATACCAAGTTATATACAAATGCAGACAAACGTATGTCCATGTTTAAAAAGCTTCCAATGTCTTGACGTGGAACGCACTGTGATGTATCAGAATTAAAAAACAAAAAAATACAAATGCTAAATCTTCTCAATTATCAGAAATTCCAGTAATAAAACTGAAGAATCGTTGCAGTCCTGCAATAAACTTTAAGAAGAAAGAGCAAAGCTTGTAAACAAATGTGCAACGTGATGATGCTTAATAAAGACGAGGACAAACATGCTTGTGTCAAATATTAATTCTTAAAATATTTATTAATGATTTAATTCATAAAGGGGAGATCCACTATACATTTCTTTTCTCCAGTGTATAATATAACCACAGCTGAAAAAGTGTTTCAACCAGCACAGTTTGCACGGACATGTGCAAGTATGTCAAACGTGCACTTATATGCACACGTATGATGAACTGAAGTCACATGACTCCGGTGAAATTGGCTCACAGCACATCCAGGGCTTGTGGTGTGTTTTGGCTTACTAAATTAATCATGAAAAATCATGAAAATACTTTTATTGGTGAATCTCACAAAACCGTTCAAAAACAAAATTAAATTTTAGATATTAAAAAAAATATATATATAAAAAAAATGAAGCTCATTTTAGGTTCTTTAATCTTTTTCCATGTTTTGCATATTTCAGTTTTGAAGCATTTGTATATCATTGTACTATTTGTTGTAATTAATGCAAATCTAAATTCATTGCATTACGTAAAAAAAAATCTGCAAAAAATGCACCAAAAAAAATCATAATGACTTCAATACAGATATATAAAAAAAAATAAAAATTATTTTACTTATCTGCAAAAATTGTACATTTTAATGCAAAACAAGAACATAAATATGCCTTTTTGTTGTTGTAATGACTTAAATGCAGATCTAAATTCATTGCATAAACCAATTTTTTTAATGCATATTGCATAAAATACAAATCATGTTTTTTTTTAATTTTCTGCAAAAAAGCAACATTTTTACATTACCATTTTAATGCAGAAGAAAATAATGTGCCTAAAAATTGGCTTCACTTTCATTTAATATAGATGCATGTCATAAAATCTTTTTAATTCTTTGCAAAAAATGCTAAATTTTTACATTAACATTACTTTTTACATTTACATTATAATGCAAAAGACAACATTAATGTGCCTAAAAATCAGCTTCATTTTCTTTATGAAAAATAACTTTTTCTTTTAAGGTGAACTGGGACATAGTCATGTTTTGGTGAGATTCACCTCCATAGAAGATCACACAGAGGGATGGCAGAGGTTGTGTATCTGTCAAATGTGTATCTCCCATAAAGACTGTTCAGTCAGTGTCAATAGCGTATTCAAGAAATTTAGGGATGAACATGGGTCAGGTTCACCCTGTTGGCTTAAACACTTTAACATAACATCTCCCTTCCACATATAAAAACATATTACATTTCATATTAGCGATAGACACTTTGCAACTGTGCATAAACACGGTAATTATGTTTTTAAACCTTGTATCAGCATCTTCCGGGTCCAGATGATTGTACTTCATACAACCTCATATGGCACAACAATGGAGATACAGAAGATGAAATCTTGTTTTAACACCAGCTTCAATCGAATGCATCCGCAAACCCAAAGATGCGACTCCAGCGTACGGAGAAATACTACAACACCTGATACAGAAGAGAAGTGTGTGGCAACGCTGTTCTGAGGTTATGGCAGCATCATCCACCCTCATCCTCTTCATCTTCACGGGAAAAACCAAAGCAGAAAAACACGAGCCTGAAGCGGCAGATGTCGTCATTGAATGTCAAAGGAGCTCTGCTGTCCACATCATGAAGACCCAAAGCCTGAACGAATGCGGTTAATCTCATAAAAACATGTAAATCTAAAAGGCAAAAAGAAATTATAATTTGCATGAAAAAATGAGGCCTATTTTAGGACCATTACGTTGTTGTTTTTTTAAATTGACTTCATTTTCATGATAATGATTCATGCTAATGCTCTTTTTAATGCACATTACTGAAAAGCATCCAGATGTTTAAATTCTCATTATATTCTTATTACTATAGGTCATTTTTAATGTACTACAGCAAAAAAAAAAAAAAAAAGACTGTTACAATGATTTCTTTAAATAAGCAGCAATTAAATGCAGCACAACAAATACTACAATAATATATGATTACTTTATAATGTATAAATGTCAAATTTCATCAAGAATTTGGCATGAAATGTGCTTGATCCTAAAAGTCTTCATTTTCTTTATGCAAAATATAAATACATTTTAAATGTGACCTGGACATGTTTTTTCTGTGAGATTCACTCAATGAAAGGAAGGAACGGGTTTGAGGAATAACAACAGATCCAATCAGAGAATAAAAACGTGATGGATCACTAATCAATAATGTCTAAAATTAACTAAAAAAAAAAAAAAAAAGTTGTTGGCATCTGTCTCCGATTGAGTCCATAGTGAGTAAATGTCTGTATTTGTATGATTTCATTAAAAAAAAAAAAAAAAAAAAAAAAAAAAGGGGGGGGGGGGATAAAGGCCCAAAATGTTCTTGCAGAAAAAAACTGGCATCTCACCAAAATAAAAAAGATAGAGAAGCAAAACAAAGAAGAAAATAAAAAAAATCACTCCTGAGATGGTGGACAATAGAGAGATATATAATCACTGAAGAGTAATTGTGAAAGCATACAGAAACCTGCACGGTTTGGTGATCACGTCAGCTTTCTGGTTCTTCAATAAAGAAGGAGGATCTTTTATTAAATATCATGAATTCCACATAAAACTCCTCTGCTCTCATAAAATCTGCATTTTGTACATTTTCCATGTAAAATGTACATTTTCTTTTAAAAAGTCTTTGTGGTTTGTCTCAGTCCAGAAAGGACTGCATTTGTCCGCACTGTGTTTTTGCGAAATCTTAACTGAGACGATCACAGTCCGTCTGTGTGTACAGAATGCCGTGCAGAGGGACGTCTGTTCGTCCACTAGCAGCATTTTTTCTTTCGTTTGCTATTCTTGCTGAGTTTAATCACATCGTTCTGCTGCTGTTGCTGCTGTTTGGCCACAGACTCTTTCTTTGCCCGGAGCACCAGCTCTGTGATGCAGTTAAACATCTACACAAAGACCAGAAACACACACGGATATGTTATTGCACCCTCCAAAACTGATTCTAATAAAGATTAACACACTTTATACAACATATAGGGCTCTAAAATCTGATTAGATGAGCCTCGTTTGAAGCCGCTGTAAAATAGATGTCACAGAGACATAGATCAGGTATTTCAATTTTGTTTTGACTACTTTCAACTAGGGACGTGCACAAGTGATTCATTATTCAAGCGTTCATTCTGTGAAATATGAAATTAAATACACTAGAGCAGAGCAAAAGTACATTTTAGAGAGTTTTCCAGACCTGGCATATAAGTGAGTTTTAGGTGTTTCACAGCACAATCTGAATGGTCCTAATACAGAGCCCTGAGGAACTCACCTCCTCCACGTTGATGTTCTCTTTTGCACTTGTCTCAAACAGACTGATGCCCATCTGCTCAGCAAACTTCTGTGCGTCATTTGTCTCTACCACCTTAGAGTTTGGATCATCATTTTTATTGCCCACTGAAGGGGGAAAATGTAGACAGAAATTAATATAGAATTCACCATTGGATTGGCTTAGTTAAGTCTGCTAATTCATGTACTAAAGGGTTCACATCATGGAAGTAACGTCACAACCACGGACTCATTAACATGACTACCCACAGTGTGAATTAACACCATATTTCATATGCAAAGATATTAGCCAATCAAAACAGTGGTCATTTACAAATAGAAGTGGACTTAAAACTAAATAGTAGTAGTAGTATATATTTGATTTAATGCCATGTCAGCATCTTAGGCTATTTTCATGGCAAAAACAATAAAAAAAAAACAAAAAAAACACACAAACATAACAAATACAATAAAAATTAGCAAATAAACAAGTTATATTACACAAGATTTTTTACATTAACATATGATAAAAATTCTAAAAGTTTTTCTGGCAAAATAATACTAAACTCTTTAAGTGAGTTCATTTCATAAAAGAGTTTGCAACATACATTCTCAAAAATAAACAAACAAAATAAAACATTTTACATATAAAAATAATGTAATATTAAAATAAAATGTAACATGCAGGATTTACTGAACAACTCACCTAATATTCGACAGACGTCATCGCAGTTCTGGTTTATTTCATGCAGCCATCGTTTGACATTCACAAAGGACTCGGCACTGGTGACATCATACACTACTATGACCCCATGGGTTCCTCTGTAATACCTGAGAATGAAAATAAGGAGTTTTAAAGAGTTCAGCTTTAAAATTAACAAGAATTTCTCTCAGTAACCAACAGTGGATGGGGGAACAGCCCTGTGACTTTAAAAGCACAGGCCGTCTTCTGTCTCCAAACACAGACACAAAGACATGAGCGCACAAAGAGCTCTTTGAGAGGCCTGGAGTGACTAAACCCTTGTATCATTGACCGAGCCTGTCACAGTTCTGTCACAGTCCTTAATAACAGATCAAAACCTCACATAAACATGCACGAACGTACATACACACACTAACGAGACACTAACGAAGCAGCATACATTCCCTTGTTAGCTACATAATGACCAACCGGCTTCAGGCCATTGCACACTTTAAGTCCAAAACTTACAAAAAGTGTCTCTGCATTCTCTGCAAGTAGTCTGAAGTCTTAAATATTTTAATGTAAGGCATAATTCAGAGGGTTTTTGCAGGTTTTATGAAGTAAATTTAAGACTTTAAGACCAAGAAAATGTAAGAAATATATTGAATGCAACTCAACGTCAATACGGTCTCTATATGCCTTGTATTGTCAACGCTTAAAAGAAAAAAACAAAACAACTTTCCAATAAATCTATTACTTTTTCACTTACTTCACAAAAAAAGGGCTTGAATAACTCTCCTCCCAACCACTAGAACATGGAAATAGCTTTTACTGCATCTTCTGATCCCACTGCAAAAATGTGTATTTTTGCCTTGTTCTCCAGTGCAAATTCTTAAAAAGATTCTTAAATGAAGATGCATTTACTTGTTTGAGAAATCTATCAAAATTAAGTGATTAAAACACGAAAATTGTCAATGGGCTCAGAAATATCCACTTAATTCAAATGGAAAACAATTTTTTTCTATTCCATTGGGAGATACTTGTTCTTGTTTTGGGTATAAACTCATTCAATATTGTTCAGTTTCTCAGAAAACAAGACATAATATCTTCATTTTGCATCTCAAGTAAATGTATCTTGATAAAAAAGTTTAGATATTGGAAAACAAAACAGCAATAGTAAGGAAGTCATAAGACCTGCAGTTCTCTGATATTTCATGTAAAACTGAAATTGAAACTTAAGCTAGCTATTGATTAAATGTATTTTATGAAGCAAATTCTGTATGATAGCTTCTACACAAACAAAGTTTATTATGTAATGGTGTGTGCTTCAGGAAATGTAAGACACATCCAAACATCACAACAAATAAATCCTCTTGCCACAGGAACTGTGAACTTAAAGCCCAAGGACAGCTTCAGTCCCAGAGTGCCGATTGTAGATGCTGACCCTCAGTCAAACAGCAGCTATAAAACGTTACAGCACTAATTAGCAACTTCAAACAGATTCCCTGAAGCGTTCTGGTAGCAAGCGGCACAGCCACGCTGGCACACACAACACCCACAAACAAAGATGTCTTGGAACATTATTTTCAATGTCTTAAAATGTTATTACTGAAACTAAGAATGAAAGCACTATTTCTATTCATTTCAAAGAGAAATACCATAAAGAATTTATTCAGACCAAGGAAGATTCAGTCTTCCTGTACTAAACCTCCTTTGAGCACATTCCTGATAGTAAATCTTGTGATCAAAACCCTTTGTGTTGTGCTTTTCATATTTCATCATAAATCATATGCATGTGCACATCATGTCTAGAACATATATAGGGTACGTTCAGCTCAGCAGTATCTGATAATGTCATGCATTTGACTCACGTAGATGTGATGGTTCGGAATCGCTCTTGTCCGGCTGTGTCCCATATCTGCAGTTTCACCTTCTCTCCATTAATCTCCACCGTCCGGATCTTGAAGTCGACTCCTATAGTGGTGATGTAACTACCTACAACACAAAGCAACACCAAAGAGCATTGAATACGCCATCATAATAGATTAGCTTGGGCTTTTTCTAGTCCTTTATTTTCATAATACGCCCTTCAAACATTGTCCTGAAGGATATTTTAGGAACACCACACTGTTGGCCTACATAGAGCTTATGCATCACACGACCCATTAGACATGATAATATGACAATGATTTCAGTCTGAGCAAAAATACTGTAAAAATTTGTATTAATGTGGAATATTATTACAATTTAACATAACTTCTCTATTTGAAAATATTTTATTTTGCTGTGATGTAAAGCTGAACTTTCAGCATCATTACTCCAGTCTTCAGTGTCACATGATCCTTCAGAAATCATTCTAATATGCTGATTTAACGCTCAAGAAATACTTCTGATTATTATCAATGTTGAAAACAGTTGTGCTGCTTCATATTTTTGTGGAAACCGAGATATATTTTATTTTTCAGGATTCTTTGATGAACAGAAAGTTCAAAAGAACACAGTAGTATAAATGTCTGTACTCTCATTTTTTATCAAGTTAATGCATCCCTGCTGAAATGCATTAACTTCTTTACTGACCCCATAATTTTGTATGGTACTGTATCACTCAGAAATGTATTTTTTTTCTCTTACAAATAAAATAAGAGTTACTTGAATGTATTCACTTCCATAAATTAATTTCTACATTGTAGAAAATAAAAGCTGCGCAAGAACTTGGATTATTTCTCTTTTTTTAAAGGGGTCATATGATGCGATTTCAAGTTTTCCTTTCTCTTTGGAGTGTTACAAGCTGTTTGTGCATAGATAAGATCCCTGAAGCTGCAAAGACTAAAGTCTCAAAACCAAAGAGATGTTCTTTATAAAAGTTAAGACTTGTCCACGCCCCCCTAAAACGGCTCATTCAAACACGCCCCCACATGTCTACGTCACGGTGTGGGAAGATTTTCATAACACCGCCCAAATGTATACACAATGAAAGAACCCGTAACTTATTCGCACTGTAGTATTGTTGCTGCTGCCGCCATGTCACGGGGACGCTGTGTGTTTCGTTGTGAAAGCGAAAGTACTTTGTTTGGTCAATGGTTAAGTTATATTTACAACACTGTTCCAGAACAGTACAACACAAATATTAGAGGGTGTGCAGCGCATTTTACGGAGGACTATCTCCTGATCCTGGGAGAGAGTAGCCTACAATGTGAACGTTATGAATGGCTGTGATGTGCACACTATAAAGTGGGACAATTCCAACGTCGCAAGGAAAATTTGGTGCTTCTGACTCACAGCCTGCAAGTACGTTTCGATATTTAAAGAATTTGCTACTGACTATTCAAACACGAGTTTTGAGCTGTGTAGAGTAGTGCTTGTTTGGCATTTCTACGATCACAAATGCAGACATGGTGTTATGTTTACGTGGTGCGGCACAACGTGTAAAAAGACCGTATGAGTCATTATAATCAGTAATTATGTCATCACTGAGCGCAACAAATGCCTCGTTTATAGCGGGTTTTATTGTTTTAGTCTCGTCGTGCCGGGACACGGCATCACAACATGGGAAGGGGCGTAACATTTCGTCACATGCTTGAGGTATTCACCCAATCACAACGCACCGGATAGCTGGCCAATCAGAGCACGCATCGCTTTTCAGAACGATGAGCTTTGTAAAAATCGGCACGTTTCAGAAAGGCGGGGCACAGAGGAGCAACAATAATGTACAGTATGTGGAAAATAATGTGTTTTTTGAACCTCGAACCACGTAACCACATTGCATTACACCAAATACACAAAATAATGTTCTTTTTAGCAACATTATATGACCCCTTTAATTTAATGAACATAAGGTAGAGGACAAACAAATATACTCTCATCACAAACACCAGCTGTAACAGGCCGTCTTCAGAAAACCTCAGGACTGTCTGTACCCTTCAAACATGATAATAAATCAGACAGATGACGCCGGACATGTTCATGCATCTTACCTGAAAAAGTGTTGTCTGCGAAGCGCAGGAGAAGACTGCTCTTTCCAACACCTGGAACGACAAACAAAACCAAAGAGTGAGGAAAAACCACGCAACATATGATGCAGCAGATTTCAGCTGAATGTGATAAACACTAGCTCCAGCAAACCAGATGAAACCTCTAGACTAACGCCTGCTCACCGTTAACGTTCACCATGTGGTTTCTCACAGCTTTCAGATTTACTGCTTAGAGACAAAACCTAAAGTCTGAGAAACATGACGTCCTCGCTGAAACGCTTTCCTTAAATGATATCAGGACCAAAATAATCTCACACACCAGCATAAAATCTGAACTACACCACAGATTATTCTATGTTTAGACAGGAAGAGACTGTCTGCCAATGACCCTGTAACGTTCTTCAGGGGTTTGCAGGTAATTCAAAACAGCAAAATCAGCCAATCAGATTGGAGCAGTGAGATTCTTTAGTGGAATATGAATGCGGTGGTTTATGAACGGTCTGTAGGCGTGCCGTCTGAGACTACAGCCAACACACACGACCACTGACTCTCAGAAAGGAAGATAAACCAAGCAAACATCCTCTCCTGACAAATGATGCCACTAACACACAGGATAAAAGAGTTGACATGCTTTATTCAGAGAAGGCCTATAGAAATGCATCAAATCACTTGGGGAAAAACTCAGATTCCAGTAGTATGAGTATAACTTGTTTACTGAAGAACATGGATCACAACACAAATACTATTACAGGACTTTCTTGCAGTGGACAACCTGCATTTTGATTCTGCAGACAGATATTCATAGCAATCGATCAGTCTCAATTCTCTCAAAAAGAGAACATAATCGAACAAATCCAGCCACAAGAAAAGAGATCAAATTTTCCAATTTAAAATGAAATCAAAAGTTATATTACAAGCCAGACAACCAGTGTCAAAAGCGAGCCTGTCTATCCATGTGGGACAAATTCAGCCAATTTTCTTTCATCACAGACCAGAGATCTGTACCATATCATTAGGTCACTTCATTAGAGTTCAGAACTGAAGCAGATCCCAAATAAAAGCCCTCAGAGGACAAAAAACTGAAACACAGAGGCCTGTGTGTCCATCTACTGTAGCTGACAGCAGCCAGCGTCTCTCACTCGTGTAATCTATGTATGGACAATCATCGTAAAGAGATACACTTCATAGGTAATGTGATGTATAGTATATAATAAATAAAATACAATAAAATTATTTGTTTATATTATATATACACAGTATATAAATAAATAATATTATAATGATTTCTGAAGGAGTAATGATGCTGAAAATTCAGCTTAGCATCACAGGAATAAATTTGATTTTAAAGTATATTAAAATAGAATGCATTTATTTTAAATTGCAATAACTATTTCACAATATTACAGTTTTTTCACAGTATTTTTTATTTTTGAATGCAGCCTTAATGAGCACAAGAGACTTTTTAAGAAACATTAAATATCTTACTGATCCCAAACCTTTGAATGGCAATACACACACATTATTTATTATTATTATTTTATTATGTAAGTTACATATTTAATTATTAGGTATAAATAAAACTTTTATTATAATATATTTTATGTAATATCTTACATTTAAAGTATAGATAAAATATATAATAAAATAATGTTTATATATCTACACTCTCTCTATAGATATATAAACTAATTGTTTTATATATCCTTTACTATATATCACATTATATACAAAGTATAAAAATATAAATGGATTATTTTAGTATTCCTTGATTCAAACCAGCAATTTTGAATTCAACACAAATAACGTGACATTTTAATACAGTTCATCCAAACGGTTTGAGCTCATTTGGGTCGTCTGCTTCACATGACAAGGTGCAAAAACTCAAACCACAAGAACCGCAAGCTGTGATGTGTTGCTGGCTGTTAACCATCCCGTGAAAACAGGACACACTTGCCTTTGCTTTTGTGCAAATGCTAGATCTCCTTTACTCACACCTGAACAAGAGGCTCAGCTTTAACCAACTTACACTAAAACACCACAAACAAAGCATTTTCTGTGTTAAAATCAACACTTACAAACACTTGAAGTATCCAGATCTGTTTCTGATCAGTTCATTCACAGATACAAAAGTCGTTACATCTGTTTACCCTGTGAACTTTCACATGTAATTTAAGTAACAAAAGAACCTGTTCACTTAAGTGACACTTAATGTCGTTTATTAAATCTGTGCATCTCAAGTGCTGCAAGATCAATCTTTTCTCTAACTTCAGTTTTCATCATTTTTGTATAAAGGTCAAGTCAGCTCTCCTCAAGTTCACACAGGTGGCGAGAATCACATTCACTATCAGCATATTCAAGCAAGTGTCTCCATACCATCTTCCTTTTCGACGCAGATCTATTATTTTATCAGTTTAAACCAAGTATGTTTGGACTGTAAAGCGTTTATATTTTCAACAAATCGTTCTTCCTTTTATATTCTAGATTCTAATGCATTGATATTCGGACATATTAAGCGTGAAGTACTTTCTGGAGCCACTCAAATCAACGCACTTCTGTTGTGGTGCAGAATAAATGATGCATAGAGCAGGATCTCCGGATCTCGGGCCTGCGTGCGGCGATCAGCCCTAAAGCAGCGGCGCAGCGGCACAACGACAGAAACACGCTCGTGTGTCTGTTAAATCAGACCTGCGTTCATTTACAGCCTCTCAGAGCTCACAGCTTTAACACGAGACACTCAAAGCCCCCAGAGCCTCGCGCC
The DNA here is from genome assembly GCA_021397915.2 of Tor tambroides. Taxonomy (NCBI): domain Eukaryota; kingdom Metazoa; phylum Chordata; class Actinopteri; order Cypriniformes; family Cyprinidae; genus Tor; species Tor tambroides. The sequence continues at coordinate 20,690 of JAFVLL020029160.1, read as the reverse complement.
GGCCCGCTTCCCGTCACGCATCCGCGGCGTCTCTTACCGCTGTCACCGATGATCAGCAGTTTGAAGAGGTGATCGTAGTCGCGGGCCATGCCGGTGGTGGGAGGCTCAAACCCCGCGCCTTCGCTGCAGCTTCGCGCCTCTCTCCAGCCGAACGCTTGGCTGGAACCCGTCTGACGTCCCGCTCGGATAAGAGCGGACAATTTCCCCCGGTAGATCCCGAAAGCAGCGGGTTTGTCGTCGGGGTTTGGCGGTGTCAGCAGCCAGTCACTAGCTCATTACCGGAAACGGCGCTTCCTCCTGCTGCGCAGAGCGGTGGAGAACCAATCAGAGCGCGCCGACGCCATATGACGTAACAGCCGTCAACAAGCCCGCGCAGCGATACAAAGGATCAAAGGATGCGCGTATTTGCTGTATATGGGTCAATGGCGTCAAGTGCATTGAATTACTTAAAAAATCATAAAATAGGTCAAATTGGTTAGAAAAATGCTAAAAGATATATTTTTTTATTTCATTTAAATTGAATGAAATTGCGACGATGTAGTTTTCCCTTAACTTAATAATAATGCTTCACAACTTTAGTGTATACTATAATACAAGCACTTGATTATTTTCAAGCGTTTTTAAAATTCCTCTTCTAGGCTATGAATTGAATCCATGAATATCAAGATGTTTTTTGAGCATATTTATGTGTTATTTAAAATTATATGTTCATTATTTTTATAGCATCATTACATTACAACAAAAAGTTTTTTGTTGTTTTTTTTTTTAACTGGCCAAAAAACAAAACAAAAAAAAAACACAAAAAGTCACAAAACATACTGTGACAACTGCTTTATATATATATATATATATATATATATATATATATATATATATATACACACACACACACACACGTACACACCTACCTTTTTACATTACATGTTTTACAAAAAAAAAGTCATGTTTTGGACATGTCTAATAATACAGTATTTTTTATTTATTTTTAAATTTGCAAATACCATGATAACATGGTGATCATCAGTGGAATGTACTCTACTGTTGACAGTATTACCATCTGATACCATCACTGTACCATGGTACCACCACAGTGCTTTTTAAAGCAATGTCTCATTTTTCTTCCTTAGTGCCAACAAAGAAATGTATTCATGACATCTCAGCATTTTCTCAGTGAGAGCCAGAAAACTGTGCAACTTTGACAGTCTGCCAGAAAACTACAGATTTTATTTCCTCGGGATCAGCTGAAGATGAATTATGTTGCATATGAGCTCAGTAATGACACAGATGGGTTTGCGATGTAGTAAATCTGCAGATGTGTCTGATGACTGCTGAAACCTTCAAACCTTTCAATAAAGATTTCAGATCTGTGGCTTTATGATCATGGAAACTCCTTTGTTAGTGTGATAACCCTATGATCTAATAATTCAAGATCTATCTAGCTTATATTTCTAGCTCAGTTGCAGCAAAATGTTGATGCTTTTTACCAGCCAATAAACCTAGAAGTTTGAATCTGTCCTTATCATTTAAGGCACAAAGACTACTGTAACAGACACCCCAAACTCGGGGAACAGTTTACCCAGATGCGGGGAATATATTAACAATGAGAGCTGGCAGGACAACAGAAGAATTCCAACAGTGACTACTAAGGTAAATTAAACAAACAGGTTTCTTTTCACAAGATGATATAGTTTAAATATCACATTCTTCAGGGAAACGCAACTTCAATACACCATAGGATTCAGAGAGTAAACACAGGAAAACAGCTCTTTCCCTGAAATGGGGCGACTAGTAGGCTATAATCGGGCTTTTTCAGTTCATATAAAATAAAACTTAAATGAACAGAAAACAAAGATAAACTCATCCAGCAGAAAGGAAACTCAGAATTCAGTTCAAGAATCAGTTAAACCAAAACTCTCATGAATCCAGAGAATTACAGGTAAGTCTGATTTCAGAGCAAGAACTGGCGAGTCTTTAACTTTGTTATGCTGTTTTGTGTTCATCTGCTTCTCCCATTTGTTCTTTTTACATTGACTATCACTGTAAATAGAATAATACAATCAGATACAACAATAATTCCTCAAATATTTATTACAATACAGTATAATTTGAACATTCATTGGTAAGAGATGACTGGATACTTTCGACTGATTTCCTATTGAACTGTCACCAACTGAACTGCAGTGGTTGGATGTTATCTTTGGAATGGAAATATTGATATTTTATTTGTAAACATCGTACTTTTCCGCTTATTTCAGTTAGTGTCACTAAACTAGCAAGCTAAGCCAGTAGTAACATGGCTGAAGATACAAAAAGCAGAGGAACAGACAAACTGAATCAACTGAGTGAGTCATTTATGCTGGAACCACTCTGAGTGATTCAGACTTTCGATCATTCAGTTCAAGCGATTCACTAGCAAAAAAACAAACAAACAAAAAAAACAGATCAAAATAGCCATTACTTTTTGAATTTTGACATAGTTTGTAATGATTTTTAAAAGCACAGATGGATGAAACAGAGCTTTTCGAAACACCGAATGAGTTAAACCATTGCGTCACAAAATGATTCACTGTTTCGAAGCACTCCATTGGATCACAAATCACAAATCATTTGATTCAGATCGGGACTTAAAATCATGTATCGTGAATCATTTGATTTAGATCGGAACTTCGGAGCGGGTTCGTGAGTATTTTGATTCACATCGGGACTTTTGATCGGAGCGTGGATCGTGAATCATTTGATTCAGATCAGGACTTCGATCGGAGCGGGTTCGCGAATCATTTGATTTAGATCAGAACTTTGGAGCGGGTTCGTGAGTATTTTGATTCAGATCGGGACTTTCGATCGGAGTGCGGATCGTGAATCATTTGATTTAGATTGGAACTTTGGAGCACGGATCGCAAATTATTTGATTCAGATCGGGAGAGCGCGTATTGAAAATCATCTGATTTAGATCAGAACGGGTTCGTGAGTCTTTTGATTCAGATCGGAACTTCGGAGCGTGGATCGTGAATCATTTGATTCAGATCAGGATTTAATCGGAGCTGGTTCACGAATCATTTGATTTAGATCAGAACTTCGGAGCAGGTTCGGGAGTATTTTGATTCAGATCGTGAATCATTTGATTCAGATCAGGACTTAATCGGAGCGGGTTCGTGAATCATTTGATTTTGATCAGGACTTCGGACAGCCCTAAATCTTTTTTTCCAATTTCTTTTTTAATTAACCACAGTTTTACTACAAACACCATATGGTTAGTGTAAAAACATTTACCATGGTTTAACTGTAGTAACCATGTTTTTTTTATGTATGTGAAATTTAGCTAGCATGAAACACAAATTATTTTAAGTTATATTTTCCTATATTCTCTTTTGAGAAGTCAAACATTCCAAAGGAAACATCTTTAAAACAGAAAAGAGTCACAAAATTAGATCAGATGAACATTAAAAAATCTGACCAAAATTTCTCTGTGGTTTCATTACCAAAACCAGTGAATGAATCTTCCTCAGAAGAGTGACAAACAGCAACTCATTTCAATGTCTGACTTATAATTATGTCCATAAGCTTTTTGTGAAATTTGGAGTAACTCATTAATCTGTTGCTTGACCTTTTCATATTTAAGGAGAGAACTATAGTTTCCAAAGTAGAACAATGTGATTTTCAAGGGTGTATAATTTAGTATAGATGCTATGACATGACCCTACCAATATCCAGCGACTACTAAATTGTCCCTTGCAATAATTTTGATCAAACAATTAAATGTCCGCTGTTATGTACCAACCAATGCCAAAATCAAACCTACACACTTGGATGGATGTACTTTTTTTGGGCTTCAAAATTTTGGGCTTCGACCACCATTCATTAAAACATTCCAGCATTAAAAAGCTTGGAAGACCCAGGACATTTTTAATATAACTGATTGCATTCGTCTGAAACATTTTATTTTATTTTTTGTTATGCTGGTTGAAAGTCTCTTTACACCCCGATAGCAATCACTAAGGGAAGTGGTCTAAATGTATTTGTATGTATTTATATCGTCTGTGGAAGGCATAGAACCGTGAAATGTTCGTCCAATCATAGAATGGAAGGTGTTATTATTGTAACATTATGTGCTTTTCTCACCGGTGAATGAGACATGAGGGAATCTGACAACGCATTCAACCCTCAATGCTGTCTCTGGTTAGCCTCTGGTCTGACTGTGCGCGGTCATGTGTTTTGGAGGAGGCATGGCTTTGGAGAGGGTGGGATCTTATGCTTTTAAAGCTAGCTTGCTGTTAGGGAAAGGAAAGGGAAGTGGTGTGTGGCCACCCATACTTGGAATTTGTTCTCTGCATTTAACCCATCCAAGTGCATGCACACAGTAGTGAACATACACCTGGAGCAGTGGGCAGCCAATGCTGTGGCGCCCGGGGAGCAGTTGGGGGTTTTGGTGCCTTGCTCAAGGGTCTCACCTCAGTCATGGTATTGAGGGTGGAGAGAGTGCTGGTTATTCACTCCCCCCACCTACAATCCCTGCCGGACCCGAGCCTCGAACCCACAACCTTTGGGTTACAAGTCCGACTCTCTATCCATTAGGCCACGGCTTTCTTGTGTGATTGTGACTTTCACTGATAGCATAACTCATATTAGTTTAAACCACTTTAAACAAATAAAGAGAATTTAAATTTAAATACCCACTCAAAATACACACACCAAAAAACAAACAAACAAACAAAAAAATTCTATATATATATATATATCTACTACACAAGTAATGCTTCAGTTGTTTGAATTGTAAAGCCAAAGACAAGATTCCTGGGTACACAACGTCTTAAACTGGTGATTTCTCTTGAAAATGATACTTCAGTGGAGTAATTACGAGTTTTCAGATGTTATAAAGATGCATGAAATGTTGAGCAGGAATTAAAACATCAAAACACAAACAAATGTCATTTCTTTAAGTCAAACCGTTTATTAAATCAAGGTTTTCATTTTCTATTTATTCATACAACCATTACTATTGGACACAGCGCTAACTGGAAAAATCAGCATCACATCCTTTGGGTTGTTAATGGCTCACGCGTCTCTCACACACAGAGAAATCAATTACAACAGCGAGAAACCGCTCACCATCCAAACAAAATATAAAAGGGCATCAGAGCATCAATGTTTGAAAAGAATTGGCACAAATTAATACTTCATCTTTCAGAAGAGAACCAAACGAAAAATAAACATTTACAAATTAATAGCCAATTAAGGACAAAGCAGATTTTAGATGATGATTTTAGGGACTCAGCACAATAAATACTTTCCCAGGCTTTCCTTGTGGCGTAAAAGACAGGAGTCAAAGCTAGCGTGAGGAGAGTGTGTGAGTGTGTGAGTGTGAGTGTGAGTGTGTGTGTGTGTGTGTGTGTGTGTGTGTGTGTGTGTGTGTGACTGACTGATGCATGATCTCTGAGAACAGCAGCGGCTACAGGACTGGATTCAGAGCAGCTGAAGCTGTCCATCATGTCAGGATGGTGTCATCGATCTCTTCGTTGGAGTCGGGAAGGCCGGAGATCTTCTTCAAGGACCTGCGGTAACATTCTGACAGCAGCTCATTACTGGCCGAGTCCAGGATTGCACTGATGCTCTGAAACGAATTTACACATGCAAACGTTATTCCAAGTGCTGTGCCATGACTGCTTACCAGACGCATTGTTTAAGAGGTGACTTTTAATGTGTTTTTTGATCACTGGTCTGTTTTTATTGTATGGAAAAAGCTGTTAATATTCTGCACAGCATCAATACAATACAATAATGCAATACAAGTTACGCTAGTTATGTAATCAGATTACTTTTTAGGTAACTAGTAAAATAACACATTACTTTTAAATTTACAAACAAATATCCGCGTTAGTTTCAAATAATTAATGCCAGTTACTTTGTTTTCCTATTTATTCACCGGCACCGCTCCCTGTTCCCATGTTGAGAGAAGCCTGGAGTGAGGTTTAGAGGCACTTCCTTTAGCCTGAGGCTCATTCAGTTCACTTTTGGTGTCAAAAGGCCTTTACAGTTTCCAGTTTTTGTTATTAAACAATAAATAAGCAAGCCCAGTTCAGGTGAAAAAAGTAATGCAAAAGTAACAATGCATTATTTTACATAAAAGTAGCACAATTAGTTACTGTTTTAAGGAGTAATGAAATGTTGTAATATATTACCTTACCCAACACTTTCAATAAAACCACCCTTCGTTAGAAGCTATGTCCATCCACATATTTTATGCAAATTTTGAGATATTGCATAAAAATGCTGGATGGAAATGGCAAGATGTGCATAAAATCTTAAAATGCGCATGAAGACTTGTGTGCTCAACTGAGTTGCATATATTTTTTATCTGATAAGAAAATGTGCATATGCATAAACAAAATTAGAAAATTTTGCACACAAAATGGAAACAATGAATAAATTCCTCAATGCGCAGCAAAAAAACTGATGTGACTTTGCCTCAACTGACCTGTGACTGGATAACTGGACTAATCAGTGCACTGATCTCATCACAAACCATGCATAAAATCATACATTACATTATGAATATACACACACACACACAAACATACACACTCACGTGCGCACGCACGCACACACACAAAGACGCCTGGTTTACTATCCTTGTAGGGACTCTCCATAGGCGTAATGGTTTTTCTACTGTACAAAACGTATTTTCTATCACCTTACACCAACCTTGCACCTAAACCTACCCCTCACAGGAAACTTTGTGCATTTTTACATTCTCAAAAAACACCATTCTTTATGATCTGTAAGCTTGTTTACCCATGGGGACCTCAATTTAGGTCCCCACTGTGACACCAGTCCCCATGAGTCTGTGTATTCAGGTTTAAGTCCCCACCAGGATATAAAAACAGGTACACACACATACAATTTTTTTTTTTGAAGCATCCTCATTCTTATTTTGTGAAAAAAAAACTAAGCATCAGCATCATCTGATTAAGTAATATTAGTTTTTTTGCAAATCAGCAGATTCTAAGATACAGGCCTGCATTATCTTTAATTACAAAAAAATACACTTTGTACATACATTTAGATAATTAGATTACATCATTTTTATGGTGCATGGAAGAGAGCAACATCATGTGATGACTGACCTGCATGCCGTCTTCTCCCTGGCGCAGGCGCAGCAGGCTGACGAGCGTGTGTTCGCTCTGCGCTCGGACGCTGGTGTTCTTGTCCTTGGTGTTGTCCAGCAGAGCTTTGATGACCGGTTTGACCAGACTGGGCTCCAGAGCGGGAGTCTCCGCCTCCTTACACACCCACCACAGCACGCGCTCCGTCGCCAGACGAATGTCACTCGACTGGTTCTGCAGACACTGTGGGAGGAGCCACGGCACAGAGCGAATTCAGTCCAACTAATGTGTTTGAGTTTGTTCGCAATGGTGTACAAAACACATCTTATGGAATATGGATGGAATATAACCAGATAGGGCTGTGTGATAAGTAGTTTTCAATATTTTGCAGAAATTATGCCAGAAATATATTACTATTATATAGTAAATGTAATTCTCAAGGTAATAATGATAATAAAAACGAGACATTGATTTGCTATTTTTAATATTAAAAGGAATATCATACAACAAAGATATTCCTATTCATGTATTAACTTATAAACTATACAACTTTTCTTGTGCAGCACCTCAATTGACAAGAAAAATAAAAAGCACAAATTGTTATATTTACATTTGATGACATTTTAAAACATCGATTAAATTGTTGAAGTTTTATGAATTCACCTTATACCTTTTTAATTATAAATGTGCATTAAAAGAATTAGGATAAAAATACAATTAATTTCACACGTTCATAAACTCAATTTAGTTTACTCAAACTAGTTGTTTATGTTTATTGTTGAGGTCTAACAAATACGTCAAATTCATTTCCTTCCCTATTAATGGCATTAAATGAATATTTTGATATCAATTTTGAATGTTATGAAACAAAATAATATTCTTGTCTATATTATCTAGCCCTACACTACATGACAAATTGTATCCCATAATGCAAAGTGCTCCAATGAACCAGAAACAATATTGTGATAAATTCATTAACTAACAATGAGAAATACTTCTAAAGCATTTATGATGTTAATTTCAACACTTACTATTACTTATTAGACCATAGTTAACATTACTAACAACAACCAACTAATGCTAACATAGATAATTAAATACTATAACAAATGTATTGCTCATTGTTAGTTAATGCAAACTAACTTACTGTAAAGTGTTACCAAACATATTGAGTATGCAGTGTGCATTATACAGTAATCTGGATCAGTCTCACCTTGACGAACTGCGTGATGATGCGGGGCGAGATGCTCTCCGGTCCTCCTGAGCGGAGCTGGTGTCTCATCAGGTAACCCATGGCTCTGATGCCGCTGCAGGCGATGGGGATCTGCAGAAAACACACACACACACACACAGATGACAATCAAATGATTGCACCACAGTTACACAACAGAGCGTTCATGAATGCATAGTATAAAACAGCAAGATCTTGTGAAAAACTTAAGCTCAAATCTCATTGGCTGGTGTTAAACAACATCCAGATGTCAGGCTTCCAGGGTTATTACACATTTTCCATTTCCAATTCTATACTATTCCATACTCAAATGTCCAGATTTTTCAGATTATACTGAACATGTGATAAATTATTTTATTTATGTATTTATTGATGATATTATGATGATTTATTGCCTTATCAGCAGCAATGGCTATATTCATGGCAAAACCAACAGTATTATGGATTACAATATCATTTCAATACATTGTTTACAATAACTTAAATTTTGTCTTAAAACATACAAAAGTTTACAATTTATTCAGTCATGGAAAATTGTGATTGCTTGCTCTAAATGTCATGAAAAACCACTCTGCTTGAATGATAAATTTATGATTTTTTTTTTTTAAATTTGATTTAAATTTAATAAATCAATTAACTTCTTATTAATATTATTATTTTTTTTTAAAGTTCTTAATTTTATATTTTAGAAATCAGGATAGGGACAACAGTCTGGAAACACATATATGACTAAAATGACGAATTCTGTATTTTCCATACTGCGTTTATTCAGTATGAAAAGCTGCTGCAGTGAGCATTTATGAGGAAGAACCAGTCAGTGGATTTAGGAAAGTTTAAAGGTTCAAGCAATTTTGACTGTCAATTTTAAGATTTATTTGGCCCTAAACACAGGCATTTTTTGCCTCACTGGGTTGCAACATAAGTTGGACTTTCTGCTGATTCACTGCGGTGTCTTACTCTGTCTGCGGTGGCACTGGATAAGACGGCCTCCAGCACAGTCGAGCTGTACTCCTCCGAACACAGCCGATCAGGAGCGGACTTCACAGCGATAGCCAGAGCCAAACTACGGCCGTGACGCACCATCCAGTCCACGCCAGACACATCCGCTGCAGACAAACAGATAACATGAGAGGATTCAGGTCTAGATTGAAGTGCTTTTCTTGATGAATCTCATCCCAAAGCACTGGCAGGCCCGAGATGTGTGTGATCTTACCGAGGACATGCTGCTGTAACACATTCTTGAGCTCCTCTTCTGACAGGAAGGCACACAGCTCGCCAACACAGCCTGCAGAGGCCATTCTCGTGGCATCCTACACACACACACAGACAGAGAGAGGTAAGGCAACAATGACACGCTCACACAACCACATCCTGTGCTAGTTACTGTTTTAAAGACAAAGATGACATGCACTCATATTCTTGCATGTCTTCAAACATAGAAGTAATAATAGGAGTAAAAATGTTTTCAGATATATTAATAAATGTCAATACATTTCAGTATCAATTAATATTTCACACACACACACACACACACATATATATATATATATATATATATATATATATATATATATATATACACATACACACATACACACACACACTATATACATAAACACATACTATATATAGACAATCTTTAAGTATTGTCTGCATGTATGCATGTATATATATATATATATATATATATATATATATATATATATATAGACAATCCTTAAGTATTGTCTATAATAGGACTAAAATAATATTATAGCAATAGTAATATCTATATATTTATAATATATTTACTTATTTAAAACTTATGCATATATACACACAAACACAATATAATAAAATGTTAAGAAATATATAATACAAAAATATTTGTTTTGTTTACTCGACACACATAAAACTATTAAAATTATTACATTTATATATTTAATCTTTTGTTAATATATCTGTGTCGAGTAAAAACAAAAAATGCAATACTAGCAGTGTTATTGCACATCAGGATACTACTATAGTTTTTATTGTGTTTTAATTTTAACTATTTAAAATTCTAGTAATTTTGATGTATTTTTGTCATTTCTATAAGTTTTAGTTTTAATTTAATTTTAATATATCTACATAGTTTTGATTAATTTTGTTTTAGTTATTTCAGGTTAAACTAAATGAAAATGAGAAATGTTGGCTGTGCAACCTGTTTAAAATCTTTTATTTATTTATATATATATATATATATATATATATATATATATATAACTAAAATGGTTTTAGTTGACATTTTTTTCATAATTTTAGTTAACCACGATAACCCTGACTAGTAGCTGTACCTCATCATGTCCCAGCATGCCCAGCAGTGTGGTGGTGATGTTCTTCCTGATGGTGGGGTCGACCTTTGCTCCTGCACCCTGGATGACGAAGCGCAGGGCTTGCAACATTGTCTCCCTGCAGAATAAAGACAACAACAGAGTGACTGACAAGCACAAAATAACTTTTCTCTACAGAAGATACATCAGAAACCTTAATTATGAGTAAGAGCTAATAATAATTAATAGTGACTAATTAATTTGGCAAAAACTATAGCGGTTATGAATAATCAGCTACTGCCAGCTAGTCTTATTAAGACAAAAAAAAAAAAAAAACCCTACTACTTTCAAAAACCATTTATTTTTCCAAGGGTGGCCACAAATTTGTCAGTATCTGTGGCCCTCTGGGATATTTAATTCTGATTGGTGTCATTCTGTTATAATAAGCATCTAACAGTAAAATTGCTAATTTCACCAGTACACAAATACCATTTCCTGCATAGTTTTAGTTTCATTTCCTGTCACTCTGCACTCTCTTTATTTTCACCTAATAAAATTATTTAAACTTAAACCAATATTTCATATTCAACTACTTAAGAAAATTCATACTTTTATTCAGCAAGGATGCACTAAACTGATCAAAAGTGAAAGTACAAAAATAAATGCTGCTCTTTTGAACTTTCTATCTATCAAAGAATCCTAAAAAATGAATCAAGGTTTTCACAAAATCTTAAGCAGCACACCTGTGTGATGATGATAACTGAATTATTATTTCATTGATATTATGTTTCTTGAGCAGCAAATCAGCATATTAGAATGATTTCTGAAGGATCATGTGACACTGAAGATTGGAGTAATGATGCTGAAAATTCAGCGCTTAAAGCATATTCAAATAGAAAATTGTTCTTTTAAAGTGTAATAATATTCTCACAATATTACTGACTCTACTGCATTTTTGGTCAAATAAATGCAGCCGTGTTGAGCAGAAGTTTTTTTTTCAGTACAGTACTGTATTTGCAATCTTCATGCCATAACTGCTGCAGAAGTGTGCATTTGTTTTTTGTGTTTTTTACCTGACTCCAGAGTCCTCTGCGTTGCGTATGGCCGACAGCTGTTCTGTGAACAGTGGATCTACTTTAGTGTGTATGGAGACCAGCTGACCCAGCGCCTCTGCCGCCCGCAGTCTCACGGCCCGGCTGGAGTCCTGGAGGGCCTTCAGGAAGGTGGTCTGGAGCTGCGGCAGGAAGGGTTTCAGAGCGAGGCCCACCTGCACACGAGAGAGAGGAGTTATGAGTGTGAATGAAGGGTCTAACTCAGCATGAGGACAGAGGCGTGATGGACACTGACTTTGGCCAGCAGCAGAGTGAGCGTCTCCAGCAGAGCCGTCTTCACAGACCAAGCGAAACGGTCTCCTAGGATACGGATGAGCGGTCCGGTGATGTTGACCACAGAGGGCCGCAGCGCCTCCGCTGATGTCAGTTTAATGACTCCGCCCAGCGCACGAGCCGCCTCCTCCTTCTGCTCAGGACTTCCTGTCAGCACACCCTCCCTCAGCACGGGGAGAATACACGTCACTCCCTGAGGAAAAACACACAGCATGTCACATCAGTGCTACTGCAGGATTATTCCTATACTATTACAGTGTTTATTGCTATTTTGAATTAGCTTATTTTTATATTTGCAGTTTTTTTGTTACTTCTAGTTTTTTTTTTTGTAATTTTAACATTTACAGCATATTTCAGTTAGTCGACAAGGCAACATTTAAAAGAAAATCTTTTTTTTTTTAATCTTTAGAATTATTTTCTTTTTTCATATTTAGCTTTAATTTGATTATTTCAGTTTTAGTTTTGAGTGATTTTAGTACTTACACTTATGTAAGTTAGTTGCCAACTTTGCCAGTTTTTTTATTATCTAATACTTATATTTGCTTTTGTCATTTTATGTTTGTTTGTTGTTGTTTTTTTAATAATTCTATTTAGCTTTCATTTTAGTTAACAATAACAATACTCTCCCATTCATAAATGCTGCATTCAGAATGGAATACTTAGTTTTTTTCTTTTAAAATATAGCTATTTAACATTTTATTTCAGCTTTTGTTGTAGTAATTTTAGCACTTAAATGTATTTTCAGTTAGTTGCCAATGTAAAATTTCAATTATGCTGAAGTCTTTTTAAAAATCTAATATTTCTATTTTATTTCAGCTTCATTTCATTTACAGAACATTATTTTTAGAAGTTTTACTTAAAAACAACACGCTTTCATTTTCATAAAGCCTGTATTCAGAATGAAACACTTTGCTTTTGTTATTTTTATATATTAAAAAATATATACATGCAAGTGACATCCAGTTATACTCTTGACAATAAAAACTTGCATTTTGCATTTTGAATGTCATGTGTTAAAAATTTTGGCTCTCCTATCAAATAATGAGTCAAAGAACGAAAAGTTAAAAATCATAGTTGCTCCAGTTCATTTATGACAGCTGAGTATATTTTGTCATATGCAGTAGGCTAACTGGGTATTCCAAACCGCATACTACTTTTTTCACAAATATTAGGCAGCGTGTCATTCTGAACACTTCCATATTGATTATGTGCATTCAGAGTCGACATGTGCTGAATTTTGCTCTGTAGTTTGTCACTGTAAGTGATTCTTACCTTCTTGGGCAGACAGAAGCCAGGTAGGTGTTGACCCCTGACCTCAGCGGCAGCAGAGCGGATGTCCCTGTGCAGGTCATCAATTAAGGACAGCTGACTGCCAGCGTCCAGTTTCTGCACAAACACAGTGAAGTTATGAGAACTGTATCGACCAAACAACAATACCTGTCATATTTCATTATTTCTTGTTTAAATCCTGGTAGTAGCATAAATCAAGTAATAAATATAGGAGAAAGAAGTCACTTCTGCTCACCAAGGCTGCATTTATTTGATCAAAAATGCAGTAAAAAATTTTGAAATAATTTTTTTTATTTTTTTATCATTACTATGTAATATAACTGTTTTTATAAATATATTGTAGAATGCAATGTATTGCTGTAATCAAAGTTGAGTTTTCAGGATCATTACTCCAGTCAATGTCACGTGATCCTTCAGAAATCATTCTAATATGCTGATTTGTTGCTCAATATTTCTGATTATTATGAATGTTGAAAACAGTCATGTTGCAGAATATTTTTAGTGGAAACCGTGATATTTTATTTTCCAGAATTCTTTGATGAACAGAAATTTCAAAAGAACAGTTTATTATTTGAAATAGAAATCTTTTGTAACATTATAAATGTCTTTACTGTCACTTTTGATCGATTTAATAAAGCTGAATATTAAATTCTTTAAAAAAATTAAAAAAAAATCACTGACTCCAAACTTCTGAACAGTAATGTATATACAGCAAAATATTGTAAATTTTTTTTATAAACACTAATACATGATATATATGTATGTGTGTATGTGTACTTGTAACTTGTTTTTTGCTACTGTATTTGACACCTGAGATGTTATTTAAAACATCTCCACCTTACTAGCAGATCAAGGATCATAAAAACCTACTTTACTTGTAGCTTGCGATTGGATCACATGAAACAGATGATAATACCAGGTAAAAACATGGACTTTGAGGAGTTCCGCTGAAGTACACGGATGAAAGCATCGCTTACCTTTGTGATGGAGTTGATGGTGTCCCAGCTCTGGCTGAGCACCTCGGGGTTGGTGTCATTCATGAGCCGCATGAGGCCGGACAGCAGCATGCGTGTGTGAGTGCTGTAGTCCAGCCGTGTTCGAGAGAAGTATCCGTTGAGGATGGTGACGGACGCCTGCCTCAGCCCAGCGTCTGCTCCTCGCGTGGCCTCCAGCAGATGCTCAATGATGATTCTCTGGCCGACTTCGTCCTCCACCGAGAGGATCACAGTCTGACAGTTGCTCAGCTCCTGCAGAAGACCAGAAACGCCACATTTACACTGTTGTTCATTTCTGTTGCAGAAAAAGTTGAGTGTGTGTATTATTGGTCAAAATGATGATTTTTGTTAATGTTTTATAAAGAAGTCTCATCTGCATTTACTTGTTCAAAAATACAGTAAAAATTGTGAAATAATATTACAACTTAAAATAACTGTCTTGAAATTAAATATATTGTAAAATGTAATTTATTCCTGTGATGCGCAGCTGAATTTTCAGCATCATTGCTCCAGTCTTCAGTGTCACATGATCCTTCAGAAATCATTCTAATATGCTGATTTGCTTCTCAAGAAACATTTCTGATGATTATCAATGCTGAAAACAGTTGTGCTACTTCATATTTTTGTGAAAACTGTGATACATTTTATTTTTCAGGATTCACAGATGAATAAAAAGTTCAAAAGAACTAATAATTATACAATTATAAGTATAATATTACTGTCACTTTTTTTTAATTAATGGCTCCTTGCTGAGTAAGTGTGTTAATTTCTTTTCTTTTTTTTTTTAAATTTATTTTTTAAAATCTTACCCCAAACCTTTGAATGGTAATGTATCATGGTTTCCACAACAACATGAAGCAAATTAGCAATACAACTGTTTCCAACATTGATAATATTATTAATAATAAATGCTTCTTGATCAGCAAATCAGCATATTAGAATGATTTCTGAAGGATCATGGAATAAATTACAATATAAATTTTACAATATATTCAAACAGAAAACACTTGAATTGTAATAACATTTGATCAAATAAATGCAGCCTTGGTGAGGAAAAAAGACTTCTTTCAAAAACATTAAAGTATCTTAATTATTCCAATATTTTTGACCGGTAGTGGATTTAGTAGAAATGATTGACAGCTGTCGTGTTCACCTGCAGGCACTCCTCTGAGCCCAGCTTGTGTTTGAGAGAGGAGAGCAGCGCGGGCAGAATCACCCCGAGGTGTCGCGTCAGAGCGTCTCCTGCCACCGCAGACAGGAAGGCGAGGACACGCGTGTTTACAGGAGGAGCCGTCAGCTAGAGGATAAAAATAAAGCGTTAAATAACACTATCTGGAATAGAGTCCAATTTTAACAGGGAAACAAGTGCAAGGAATATTCTAGTCTCAGTCTGAGAGACGCCCACAGATGGGCTGATGCACACAATAACGGCTAGAGCTTTCTTAAAACAGAAAGATCCATTCTGATTGGCTGGCTTTATGCAAATGTCTTGGATTCAGCGTGCACAAAGTCAGATTCAGAGTTATTATTGTTAACTAAAACTAAAATCATAAACTAGGGCTGGTAAGCTATTAAAATTACGAATCTATTTAATCACATGATGTGGTGATTAATTAATCTAATTAATCGCAAATTAGTCGCACATCAAATTTGACTGAGAAATTACTCCCAAAAGAGAATTTAAAGTCATTGTTGTGTAAAGCGTCAAACAGACATTACAAAAAGTAGCTTCAGCAAGAAATATTTTGTTTGATAAAACTGATTACATATAGGTTACTCTTTTGGACCATGAGGGTGAGTAAATGATGACACAGTTGTAATTTTTGGGTGGGTGAACTGTACCTTAATTTATTTTATTAATTTTATTATTATTACTATGGAAATATGAAATATTTCTTTAAAGAAATGATAATAAACTAAAACTGCCAGTAGGTGGTGGTAAATGTCTTAGTGATTAAGTCATCGAGTCATTTATTCATTCGATTTGTTCAAATTGCTGATTCATTCAGGAGTGAAGTAAATGGTTCTTTATGAATGGTCCGTTGAAGGCTTGTTTGACTTGAAGCAGATCATCATCATCAGATCGATCGGTGTGTGACATCAAAGTACCACAAGAGCTATAGAGAGCAGAAGACTCCTAATGCTTTTGAGTCGCTCTCGCGGTACTTTGATGTTATACAGCGATCGATCTGTGCAGTGCCGCTTCAAATCCAACGCGCCTATGGCCAATGGTTCAACGTGCCAAATGGTTCACCCAATTCATTCAAAACGTGCATTAAGAAATGAAATGCCACTGTGTGTTGCTCAGAGACACACAGTTCTGCTTTGTCTGTATATTTTCGTTGGCAAAATTGAGCAAAACAGACAATGTGTCTAAAATAACACAATATTAACTTCTTACTTACTGAACTGTTGTATAAGATCAGTATCACGTGAAATTGCACTTAGCCTATTGCTCGTGTGATATTGCTTAACTATATTTTGTAAATATGAGACAAACACTCAAACAGAGGCATTTTTGCCCCATATCTTGAATTTTACAAACATTATAACTAAGTTTTCTACCTATCAGTCAACTGTACGAAATGTCAGATGACCCACGTAGGTCTGGGGCGGGGCAAAACAGAAAATAGGCTATAAAATCTAATTCAAAATATTAAGAAAAACAATATTAGTACATCAATTCTAAAATAACACTGGTTGGATGTACAAGGTATTGGGTGGATATAATGAGTGGCACAAGTTTGACATTTTTCAAGGTTTGTGAGATCAAATCTTTCAAATATCAAGAGCTAAATCTTGATAAAACATTGTAAATAATTACACAAAATAACACTGTGGTTGGTCACTTTAAATGTCAGTAAGACAGTCTCTTCCAGTCTAACTGTCTACGTTCTTGGCCAAAACAAAAAAGCTTTTATTATACTGCCTTTGTTATCCAAAAGTCTGGATATACAAGGTTATTAATCTTTGTTTATGCACAGATTAGTTAAGAAAGGCCTCTAGTAAAGAGAACTCACCTTAGGCACGAGGTAAGGCAGGACAGATCGACTCTTCACAGCCATGACCTGTTTCAATCCATCCAACGCAAACTCTGAGGTCTCCTCATCCTCCTGCAACAAGATGCAAGCACATTTTAGTTCACCATACATACTGTTTTGAAGCAGCCTGGATGGATGGAAACTGGAAATTGAGAATTAGAAAACTAACAGTACTGTATATTTATTTATTTAATAATCAGAAATGTTTCTTAATCAGCATATTAGAGTGATTTCTGAAGGATCATGTGACACTGAGGACTGGAGTAATGATGCAGAAAATTCAGTTTTGATCACAGGAATAAATTACATTTTACAATATATTACAATAGAAAACAGTTATTTTAAATTGCAATATTATTTCACAATTTTAACTGTATTTTTGATAAAATAAATGCAGCTTCGGTGAGCAGAAGAGTCTTCATTCAAAAACCCAAACATTTGAATTGAAGCATATGTATATTAGATCTACTGAGCATGACTTACATTATTTATCTTTGTTTTCTTATTTATTTTTTTTGTTTCTTAAAAAGAGTGTTCATCCAATAATGATAATTCTGTCATCATTTACTCACCCTCAACCTGCACCAATTTCTTTCAGCTGTTAAACACACAAAAAAATATATTTTGAATAATGTTGTAACCGAACAGCTGACGGTAGCCATTGCCTCCCATAGTATGGAAAAAAAATGGGTGCCGGCAACTGTTTGGTTACCCAAGGTTTGGAGTGGTCAGTGGAGGGTCAGTAAATCAATTTTTGGGTGAACGATCCCTTTAATACGGTTTTGTTGCTTATTAATTGTTTAAATGTCTATCCTCTCTTTATTTTCTCAAAGTAAAGGTGAGGATTGTGGGAGGGAGGCATTACCAGTTGCTTGAGCAGTGTGGGCAGGATGTCGTCGAGGGCCTGGTGACCGATGGTGGTGTGGAGCTGCTCGAAGGTTTTGGCAGCCGCTTCACGAACCTCCTCCAGAGGATCACACAGGGCCTTACGCACGGTGGGAACCAGAGACTCGGAGAACACCAGAACCTGACACAAAAACACCGTTTTACCACAGTGACATGAACAGAAGGATCCCCCTGAGCATATTTCATCAGCTGACACTCACTGCGTCTTTGCTGGTGGACTTCATGATCTCGCTGAGGCCGATACACACGCCCTGCCTCTCGTCGCTCTTGTCCGAGCGCAGACCCTCCTCCAGGATGGGAATGATTTCAGGCAGGATCTTCTCACCCAGTTTCTTCACCAGGTCACCCAAAGTACGAGCAGCGATCTGGAAACACAGATATTAAAGTAAACAGCATAAGCAATGGAGGCATTCAAATTTTTCTGTAGAGAAACAGACTGATCCATCATATATAATTTTCTATTACTAGCTATTACAAACATGATTCTCTTTAATATTTGGAAAGAAAACATTTTCTTAAAATTAAGAATTACTTCTTTAATATCTTTAAAAAAATAATATAACTAACAAATACTTTAATTTATTATTAAGAAAAATGTTTAATATTTATTTTCAAGAGACAATAAACAGCAATTTAAATAATTATTAAATATTAACGAAGTAAACATTTTCATTACATTAAACAAACATTTTCTCAATTTATTAAGAAAATACAGTCCTTAATATTTTCTCAAAAAAATAGAGAAAATAAACTAATTTAAATATTAATTACTATAATAATAATAATAATATTGTGGTATAATGAAAATTATTTTCTTTTATCATTTTATCACTTATATCATTTCAAAAAATTAACAAATACTTTCTTAATGATTAAGAAAACATGCCTATTAATATTTATTTTCTCAAATAAATATTACATAAACATTGATTTTCTTAATATTAAAATTAACAAATATTTTCTTAATTTATTACAAATGTTTCTTAATATTTACTTTCTCAAATAAATATTAATTTAAACAGTAATGATAATTATTTCATTAAGATAATAAAGAGAATGTCAAGTTATTTTCATGTTAACATTAAACAGATTAAAAAAATTTTTAACAATTCATTGGTTTATATTAAACTTATTGATGTCATATTCTTGCAGGAGAGAAAAGGCATTACTGTATTTTATTCCTCAAAATCTAGACCAAAAAAAAAGAATAATTAACATAAGAAAAACATCATAAATATATGAAACAATAAATTATGGCATGCTTTGTATGATCCTAAATACACATGTTGTTAACATGGAAACAAATTTCCAAAAAACAAATGCATCTTTTGCAGGCCACAGAATCAAAAGGGACTGCAGTTTGTCGATGGATTGTACCGTTCTCTTGTCCGGGCAGGTGGAGGCCAGGAAGCCCAGCAGCAGCGTGAAGAGGGTGGGCAGGATCTCTCGTAGCGTTCGTGGCGTGTTTGACACCACGATCTTCCACACGTGGAGAGACGCCTGTCTGACCACCAGCTGTATGTCTGAGCGGCCCATGTAGAGCCCAGAAAGCACACGGTTGCGTCTCTCTGCGCCCAGCGCTCCAATAATGGCCTGGGGAAATATTTTACAAACATTTACACACAAAGTTTCCTGAGACACAACAGGAAGCGAGGGATATATTTTGGTCTTGTAATGAAAGCCCGGCCGTCAGACGCTGTCCTGTGGTCTGTTCCAGAGGCTCGTTACGGTTACCTTATTCGACTGGGCCGTGCCAAAATTGTCATCCTCTGATGCCGTCTCTGTTGTCATCTTTCCCGTTACCCCGGAGATATGGAACAGCAGGTCGCCTAGCAACTGCACCGAGCTGAATCTAAGAGAACACAAACACTCAGCATCAGCATCCATCGCTGTGACAGCCGTCCTCTGAAGTGATGGAGGGCGGATGTTTGGTACCTGATCCTCCAGAGGTCGTCAAACAGGCCCTGCTCCAGCTCTGGCAGCAGCAGAGCGATGGCCGTCTCGGCGTACATGCTGATGATGCGCTGGCCGGCGCGCAGGGCCGTGTCTCGCACATACTCGTTCTCATCGGCCAGAGCCTGAACACACACACAATCGAACATCAAACAGTTTATCTATGCTTAAGAGACAACTAGATGACAACAATATTCCTGTATAAACAGTCTAAACAACCAATAAAAGACAGAAACAGATCAACAAGTCAAAGCATGTTCATTTGCTGGTAGCCATTGACTTCCACTGTATTTTTCCCCCTACTACAGAAGTCAATGTCTACCAGCAACTGTTTGGTTACCATTATAGTTACTGTCGGTAACTATAAATTTATTTTTAGATAAAAAAAAAATTTTCTTTAGTGAAAAGACAAGCAATTCCCGCACACTATCAAAACTTGCAAGGAAGTAATATTTATTAATACCAACGTTTCGGTCACACGACCTTCATCAGGAGTAT
>JAFVLL020029158.1:66811-79772 GCA_021397915.2 Tor tambroides | reverse complement strand
GGAATTTGCATAGCGGGTTCTTGGGGTCGATGCTAATGGCTCTGTTGAGGGTCTCCAGTGCATGGTCTGATTTCTTCAAAGCATGTTGAACCTGATATGGAGTACATGAGAAAGGATATGAAGTTGTAGCAATGCAACAATTCAGAAAGTCAGCTCCATGTATTTCACCTATTTATGTATAATTATCAAACAAGTACATGTATGCTAGTCTGGTATTACCAAACTCTAAATAAATAAGGTCAAGTAACTATCTTGCACTGTTGTTTACCTAAAGATGATTGTGTGGGATGCTTTACTTTAGATTAACTTTATTTTCTCTGCATTACATTTACTCACCACTCCAATATGACAAAGCAGCACAGAGCTCTGAGGATTGATGCTCAAAGCCTTCTTGAAATGAATCTCGGCTAGGTTAAATTTCTCCTGCTTGTAGTAAATCATACCCAAGCCGTACCTAGCATAACAGACAGAAACGCTGAGCCTTTTTTACTCTTATTTAAACTAACACTGATAATATAAAATGGCCATTTAAAATTTCATTTTATACAGTTTCATCTAAAGTAGTGTCTCATTTCCAAAGCCAAAGAGTAGAGTCTGAACCGTACCAGGCATTGTAGTGACGTTTATTGAGGCGTATAGCATTGCGGAAGCAGCCCAGGGCTTTCTCCAGCTCTTCTGTGAGAACTAGTTCATGCCCTAATAGTGTGTATGCGTATGCAAAGCTGGGGTCCACCTGGATGGCCCGTGTGAAGAACTTAATGGCTATGTCATGTTCCCGCTGTAGGCTGAAACAGTTACCAGCTACACACCAGGGCTGTACACAGAGAGGGGAAGAAATAAGCCATGAGAAAAAGCATTCAAGATCTGCAAACCCTGCTCATTTGCTATATTACTCTGAGAGACGTACCTCTGGTGAGTTTTTGTCCATGTCAGTGAGATCTTTAGATAGGGCGGAAAGCGCCACATCCTTCTGTAAATGCCAGAGTGTTGTGGAATAGATCTCCATACCTTCCACTCGATAGCTCTCAATGCGCCGGACTTCTGAAAAAATCCTCTCCGCCTGTTTAAACAGACAGTGTCTTGATTTTCTTTTCTGCAGTTCACTGTTTGAATGATTTTTTGTACCATTGGTCAATTCTTGAATGCCTTCAATTTCAGCAGCCCCGACTCACCTGCATGTACTCAGCCAATTCAAAGTGAGCTCGTCCGATCTGACCCAGCACCCAGCCTGTGTTGTAGTGGTGTGAAGGCAGCTGACTCAAGATATTAATGGCCTCTCTGCAGTTGTAAGAGCAGAGAGCAAGATAGCCCCTCCCAATATCCCGCATCAACGTCATCAGCCCATCTGAACAAAACAGAGGAAACAAACTCAAGAACCTGCTTCACAGTTTTGCTGACATTCTGAGGGAGTTAAATTTTCAAAATGCATGTTTTTGATTGCAACAGATTTTATTTTATTCCTAAAATACCTCTTTAAAAAAACTGCAAATCTCAAATACCTGCAGCAGCCTTTTGTAGATTAAAAGCCTGGAACTGTGGTGAGCTGATGTTGCCTTTTCCTTCTGATATGGAAGAATCAAGCTTGAGGATCTCGATGCTCTCATTCAGGTTAGATGGGGTGATTCCTCCCTTACCCGTTTTCGTTTTGGTCTTCCGGTTAGGAATCTTGGTGGGGAACTTCATTTTCAGCTTCTTACTGTTCTCCTGTTCAATTCCATCATAAACAGTGTTGATAACTCTTTCTCTAAAGAGTGGTTGAGGAGTGTATGCATAAACGTTTATGTGTGAAAGACAGTACCTTGGCAGTGGAGCTGGCACTGGTGAAGAGTCTTGAGCTCCGCCGTGGCTGCACATTTGGGGGAGCAGCAATGGTTGGGCTCAGCACTTGCGGTGTAGTACTACAAAGCAGAACGAGATGTCATCAGAAGCCATTACCATAGCCATGAGTTGCCTGTATAAATGTGTGATGACACGTACCTGGTCTGTGGGGCAGTGGTCTGAGTTTGGTTGAAAGGGTTTGGAATGACCTCCCTGCTGTTGCCACTCTGTGTAAACACTGACTTCGTCCCCACTTGGCTGATTCTACTGACGGCCTGAAATGAGAAAGAAAAAAAAAAAAAATCTATTTATCATTTGCAGTTTGATTATAAAAAGACTATTTCTGTCTTAAAAAAGTACTTGGGACTACATTAAGAAAGTCAGTTAAGTGTGAGGTACGACAGCCTTATTGATCAATGATTATTACCTTGGTGTGAGGGGGCTAAGTGTGGCCGTGCCCCCCAGCAGACATCGACCGCTCTTGGGTTTGTTTTGCACTTGTTTGGATAATAGTGAGCCACCGGTGCCCAGTGGCACGGAGTCTGGCGAGATGACGGAGGAGTCGATGTAGGACACAGAGGAGTCTGTATTCAGGGAGTACTTTGAGTTAGAAGATTCTAGATTGAGCCGGTTTAGCTCCTTTAGAGAGAGAAGAAAAACAACGAAAAGATATGATGTAGTAGAAGATAATCCAAATTCACAGTGTTTAATATGTTCCCAAACAATATCACATATACTTCATGCACATACATATCTCCCTATAAAACACAAAAACATTTATGAAAAACCACAGGAAAGACATACCAAAGTGTCCTGTGGGGTCTCCATTAGGACGGTGTCAACTTGTCGGTGTCCCATGTTGTTACTAGGTGTGTGTGCAGGGCTGATGGAAGGAGGGGGGGCACCTCCTCCGCTGCCTCCACTGAAATTCTGCAAGGAGGTCAATCTAAAGATCTGCTCTGGATCCGGTCGCTCCCCTGTAGCACAGAGAGCAGAGTTTGAAATCACATTATCAGGCATCTTCTCCTCAGGGAGTCTTGTAACTGCGCAGCTTGGATGAGGTTCTTATGATGACCCGAATTAATAATGAGAAAGGAACTCACCGATTTGACACAGAGACTCAAATGGAGACCATAAGAAAGGGTTCTCGCACATGCTTTTTTGGTAACACTCAGCTCCTTTTGCTATCCGATCTGTTTTGCTGCAGGGACAAAGAAAGGAGCATTAGTTTTGTGCATGATCATCAAAGGTTTAGCCACTAAAAATTTTTGGTTTTCTGCCAAAATATACAAGAGGCTGAAAAATATGAACAGAAAACACAACTTCAAATCCAACAACAATCTTACACAAGGAAAACAAGGATTTAATGTAAATGACAATGGATCATTAGCTGAAGGAAAATGTCATATTTACAGTCATGAAGAACCCCAAAACAAAACAAAATAGTCAAAAGAACCCTGTCTGCCTCTAAATCCATAACAGACAAAGAGCTTTGGTACCAGCCTGCTTCCTCCAACAAATTAAACACAGCCTCTCACTAGCGGCTTTCCAGGAACAACTGCAAAGCAGATATTTTCGAATCTTCACTAAGGTTCATTGATTTCAGCAGGTGAAGGTAAGAAGCCAAACAAGCTCAACATACCAGTAGATTTGCCCCAGCAGTGCCAGAGTGAAGCAGGCCGAGTCTCCAAATTCAGTAATGATGTCATCTTGGCTCTTCTGTTTGTTCAGGACTCCTCCAGTCAGGATCTGCTCTCCCTCTGCCAACCTGATGGAGAAAAACACAGGTGAATCAAAACCGCAAGAAATTTGTAATAAAATTCATAAGATGACAATAACTGTGACACCAATCTTGAACAAATGTAAAGCTACTCCTGCTTGCCATAGTATTCACGGCTAATAAGATTTCTAGTTTTAAGTCCCACTCATTCTTATGATTAATATCCTCTTGTATTACATTACATTGCTCTCAGGTAGGGATGTCAAACGTTACTCTAATTAAATATTAAAGTAAAGACACATTCTACAGTATAGGTAGTACTTAAAACTGCCTCACTCTCTCAATGACAGGTGGCTGCTTTCAAAAGCCACATACATATTTCATAATGGTAAAATGCTTGTCTTGGAGAGGTAAATGTAATCACAGTCACTCTGTCTTAAGTGAAAGCCAACAGACAGAACAAAATGCTGTATAACTGCACCATGACACCTGCTGCTGCCTATTATATTATTAATATTAAACAAGACACAAAAATAAGAGTCAAATAACTGGAAAACCTTAAGAAATACTTAGCTGAGAAATACTTGATTTTAAATTCTTTAATATTTACATAAACAATTTTATGATAATGCATATAGCAATTGCTTTTGAATATCGCTGTGATTGTGAGGTACGGAGTACTGTGAAATTTCCCTTCTGAATATCAACTACTGAGATTTTAGTATAGTAACAACCCATATTGTACGCTTTGTGAAGAGATAAACATAGATATAGGCAGTGGGATATGATGATGATGAGTCATGATTAGTTGGGGAATAATTAGTCATCCTTACTTGCTCAGTTCCACACAGCACTTGGCGAGGAGGTATTTGCATTGTGGCGTGGTGCAGCTGTGTCCTTTCAGGAGGTGGTAGGCCTTATACGCCTTCCCTGAACGGTAATAGCATGTAGCCAGCAGGAAGAGCGCTTCTTCTGAATGGACTGATAGGTGAGAAGAAAAGAAAATTCAGAGGATGCTCAATTTAAAGCCAAGCAAAGAAAATGTAAGGAATAAACGGAAAGGAACACGTCAATATGCTCTCTACATGTAAATGTCTTGTCTTGTATTTTCAAATTCTGAAATACAACTTCCAACAGATTTCAGGGAAAAAAAAAACATATGGCTTGAACACCTTTGCTCCCAACCACTAGAATATGGAAATAATTTTACTGTACCTTCTGATCACACTGCAAAAAGTGATGTCTTTCCTCAGTATTTTTGTTTTGTTTTTGCAGATGTCTGCAACTTTTTAAATCAAGATAAATTTACTTGAGAAGAAAAATGATAAAGTGAGAATAAAGTGAGTTTATGGTTAAAAGAACAACAAATATCTGCCTAACAATTGACTTAATTCAAAGGGAAAACAAGTTTTCATACACCATCAACAGACATTTGTTTAAAGCATAATAACTCACTTAATTTTGTTCATTTTCTCAAAAAACAAGACGTCATTTGTTCATTTTGCATCTCAAGTAAATGTATCCTGATTTAGGGATGTTTTGATATTTGTATTTGAAAACGAAATATCCAGCATTTTTAGGCTTTTATTTGTGTAAGGGTGAATTAAGACTTTTTAAGACTTGCAGAAACCCTGTATAAAATTAAATTCAGGATTTAAAAACAACAATGCATGCAGCGAAAGTTACTTTAAACAGTTTATCTTGACAGTTAAAATCAATAAAAACGTCAGCTTCCATTCTGAGTCACACAAACTTGTTTTAATGCAATGCCTGAAATGCCAGCTCTGAAAGATGAGGGGAAATGGAGGATGTTTTCTGCCAGTATGGAGGACGATTTGTGCAATTACCCTCAGCATAGAGTCTCTCTGCCAGGAATACTGCATCTCGGTAGGCGTAGTGGTTCAGAGCATGCCAGACAGCAGCCTATGGACCAAAACAGAACTGCTGTTACCTTCATCCCTTTTACAGCTGACTAATGCGTCACAACAACGATAAACCATAGAACTTGATGAATTATGGTTAATGATTTTATTACCACCTGACAGCAAGTATACACTTCTGACCATCAACAATACAGATGAAATAGGCTCTCATATAAACAATGATACTGATTGCAGAGATTTTTACATATATAATGTATATGAAATGATCTGCTGTCATGAAGTCACGTCTTGATCACAGTTTTAGGAAATGGGGAACGATTTCAGTATATACAATGGCTGAAGATAGGGAGGGAAACCAGATGATGTTGACTGACAGATGAGATGCATTGAACGCCCCAAAATATTGTCTAGTTAGGTAGCTCGCTCTTGCTTTGAGACACTGCCATTGTGTATACATTGTATATACATTTGAACTGATGTCTGATGTTTTTGCCTGACAGACACACACAGGTTTAGCAGCTGTGCTCGATAAACCGTTGGCTAGCTGGTATTTGACAAAGACTTATTAAACCCACAACCTTTGACGTTTGTTGGCCCATTAAACACCATGACTTATAAATGTAATAATCCAACATTAAAAGGCAATTATATTATAAGTGATGATGAGCTTATACATCAGACAACAAACCAGCTCCAGTATTGCTAATGCATCAAATCTCTTCAAATGTACTGGTTTGCGTTACTCTTCATATATTGCGTGTTTGTGAATACCAGCCATCTCTGTAAACATTCAATTTCACGAGTTATAATTATTCTCAACCCTGCTAATATTTTCACACAAGCGTCAAAATAAAACATCACTATCCCAATAAAAAATCCCAATAAATCAGGTAGCTGGCTAAACTACAAGACAGCACATTAGCTTCCTTGAAAACTACTAACAAACAAACTGCCCCGAGTTGACAAGCACTGGGTTTATTAAATCAGCTACTGTAAATGAAAATAAAAGCAATATGTGGTATGTTTAAGGGCAGGTTATGTGTGAGGTAAAGGGCAGAGGCCGTTAGCATTAGCTGCTAACTGAGGCCGCGGTGTAGCAGCGCTCAATCATCCGGTCTCTCGCGCTGGATAAAAGTCTTCTCCCGCAACTGGGTCTGCAACAGAGCGCTTTAACATTTAGCTCAAATACCTGGACAGGTTCCTGCAACACCGTCATTCCGTAGCCAGGCTCCTCTTCACCTCCTTTTTTTGGTTTCTTTGCTCCTTCTTCAAAACGCTTTCTTAGCTCAGTATCCACTCCAGGCCAGAAGTAGCAAAACTAGCATCGAAGATTTGAACATTCCAACCGTTATCGGTGAATCCGGAAATGCCCGAACACGGCCGATTCAAATACATACTTTACGACAAGGGACGAAGGGTGTCGGAAATCGCCGATTAGGAAAATTCGATTTTCGGAATCATAGGGTGAAATGCAGGTAAAACTGACATAAAATACCCACCCAGTACGTGTAAAATATTGTTAAGTTTAGAAAATGTTGACTTTTATTCCGAATAACACTACAGGCTTTAATTAAAGATAGCATCAGCCTAATCTAAAAATGCTAAGAACGTTTTTTGTGAGGGTTATGTTTAGGGTTAGTGGATAGAAAGTTTGTACAGTACAGTTGTACAGTATAATAACCAGTATGTCTATGGAATGTCCCCAACATGTTTGTGTGTGTGATTTGAGCTAAAAGAGCACTTTTTATTATACCATGTAACACTGATGTGGCAAACACTTTCTGAGATTTCTGTTTCTTTATTCAGAAAAATAGATGATGCACTTGACTGGAAATAGCTGAAAGTTGGGGCTTACCAAGATGGCCA
This sequence comes from Tor tambroides, assembly GCA_021397915.2. NCBI lineage: Eukaryota > Metazoa > Chordata > Actinopteri > Cypriniformes > Cyprinidae > Tor > Tor tambroides. The sequence goes on along the minus strand of JAFVLL020029158.1, from coordinate 72,485 downwards.
CTCAGTGGATTTGGATCAGGGACTGAAATGGTAAGCCTATCTGAACATGTGAAACACCATGCCAATTTGGACATAAAGTTGTGAGTATAATTCAGTAACAATTAGAAAAATCAAAACTACATTTGGCTAGTTTTTATGTGGCTTGGTCTGAATATACTTGATCAGATTACCACACTCAGTGTGAAAAATTTCTCACTTTGAATTTAAGCCTGAAGAACAGAACAAAAACAATAAGATCCCCCTGAAACGGAAACATAAATATTCACACATGCATCCGTGAAACAGATGTCTTCTCAGATGTCTTTTCCCCAAAGGGGACATTTAGTGAATATGATATATATTGGCCAGAATCTGTATTTCCCCAAATGTCAGACAAGAATTCTAATACTGAACTGTTCATATCATCTTTTCCATGCGATGAATTCATGAGGGGTTTTCAGTCCAAATGCATGTCTTTTTCCAAGTTTTATCTTAGGGACATGTCTGTAACTATACTTGTACATCAGTGTCTTGCCAATGTAGTAGTTTAGTAGCAGTATGGCATGGCATTGCAACATTTTTGGGTTCCTTTTTGTTTTTGTGACCTAGTCTATTGTTAGTTGCTTTGTTTTTTTATGTGCATACAATAAGTGTACTGTAAATACAATAAATGATTTATAGTTTGGACTTTCCAGGAAGTAATCTGATCCCCTCTAGGTTAAACAATGACTACATACAGCATCGATTCTCTCATTCTATGCTGACGATGAGGAAAATGAGGAAAATCAGGTTGAATTTGCAAAAACTCAGGCATGTTCACTGGTTAAACATCAATTTAATCTAATCAACTAAATAATATGCTAAAATGAAAAGTAAGATTGCTGCCCCAACAAACACTGTGTTCCAATGACTGTAGCAGAGTGAAACAGACAGCTATTGTTCCAAACATGTTCCTGCTGTTTGTTGGGACAGTGTGAACTTGCCTTCACAGTGGATGTAGATCTGCTCCATTAGATGGCACTAGTGTTATTCATAATGCATCTCCTCTCCTGCATCACTCTTCTACTGACTGTTCATAAAGCTAAATATATACGATATCACATTTATATGCGGAAAACATTGACTTATACAGATAACATGAGAAATACTGACATTTTGTATGTTTTATGTTTTTTTCTTTCTTTTCTTTTTTGTCTGGTTTTTATAGCTTAATTGTCCAGATCATCAGAACAGATTTGGAAAATGTAGCATTACATCACTTGCTCAGTAATGGATCCTCTGAAGTGAATGGGTGCCGTCAGAATGAGAGTCCAAACAGCTGATTAAAACTTCACAATAATCCATACCACTTCGATCCACCTATGTCCATCTATCTGTGTTTGTAATGAACAAATCTATCATTAAAACATTTTTAACTTCAAACTGTTGCTGACTCTCAATCTGTTTGAGCTCTCATTCTGACGGCACCCATTCACTGCAGAGGATCTATTGGTGAACAAGTGATGTAATGCTAAATTATCCAAATCTGTTCTAATGTGGAAACAAACTCATCTACATCTTGGATGGCCTGAGGTGAGTAAATTTTAAGCAAATTTATTTTTTATTAAGTAAGGCTTTTTTTATTATTATTTGGTTAAATAATGTAGTGATATTCATTGATATACTGCAACGACACTGAAGTGTTTAAGGGCTACTGTATATTGGCAAATGCATTCCACTTGAAGCTTTTTTGAGAGCTGGATGCATCCTCTTGGGTCTAATAAAAGCTTAATGAAAGTTCCTTGTAGGTTGAATGAGTATCTCAGATTCTGTGCTCTAAATTTACTATCCTCAGTTAAAGTGACACACTTAATTGATTGGCGTTGGGATGAACTCCAGCAAGCGATTGAGGATGCTGGGATATGAACCTGGGGCACACCAGCACTGATGATGTGACATGCTCAGCTGGGATGATGTGACACTGGGTCGATAAGTAATTTAGCTGTGGTATGTTCAGTGAGGTGCTGCATTTACAACATTTAGATAGTGCAACACTTTCAGATCAGGCCTGGTAATTCACATTGTGAACATGAGCCAAAACCAATGCAATTCTGTGCCGTGTCGGATTTAGAAAGAAGTTGGCCTTCAAAGTGTATTGCAGTTTACTGCATTTTGAATGTAGTATAGAGAATGTTGTTTTTGTTGTTGTAGTTTTTTTTTATATATTAGAGAAATAAATTCCACACTTTTTTCACTGAGAACTATTATATGAAAGAATATTATTGAACACCAGCATGAAAAGTAGCTAGTGTTAATATCTGCATCCCTTTAAAAAAAATTGTGTTTTTAGCTCACCCGTTCCTGAATATTTTTTGTATAATATATCTTATTCATTAATATTAATCTTAATTGACATTGAAAATTATTTCAAGCCATGTTCCTGGAAAATCCAGACTTTGTTTCCTCTGGTTCTTCAGGATGTCGGTTATCTGTTAATGAGATCCATTTACATGTTACTCTACATTTCACTTGGTGGCACTGTAGAACCACATTCGGCTCAGTCTGATGAGTCATTGATTTTGAAATTTGGCTTGTAAGGGTAATGGAACATGTTAGTGATTACAGCTTTATGTATTAAAGAGTTTTTGAGAATAGCTATGCCTTGAGGGCGCATGGACTTTTGGGAGAGAGGAGGAATTGCTCACTGATTTTCATTAAGCTTTGGGAGAAGTTCATCGGGACACTTTTTGATTTGAATCTGCTTTCTTTTAGAACTAATTACATTTTCTTAACCAAATTTGTAATGATATGGTGGTTAATAGTGGTTCGATGACGGTATATAAGATGCCTAAACAACAAGTCAGTTTCACAAAAACAACACTGATTCACACCAAATGCTCGCAGACAGTCTTTCGTGGCTCACTGGGACAAACGTTTTTGTAGAAGGTAAAATTTGTGATCACTGACACAAAGCCATTCAGTCTGCTAATTTTATTGTAGGTTTATGTTTATAATTTCTATACCTCAGACCTTCTTTGGTCAATTTATTAACTTTTTTTTTTGCTAATTTGCACCTGCCAATAAGTGTGTGCTAATTTCAGTTCAGTTAGACATATTTTACCAGGTTTAAATCTATTCTGTACAGCTCCACAATTACTGAGCAAAATGTGAAAAAAAGTCTGCAGATTCTGTCTGCCTGCATATGGGCTGAGAGAATCATATGAAAACACTGTCATTGTTCAAAGATGTTTGATGTTGCATTACCATCGACTTGCACTCCCCATGAGAAGGTTTTTTTTTATTATTATTATTAGATGTTGCAGATGATATTTTCCTTTTTAGATGTAATAGCCTAAATTTGGTCCCACTGGTATTTCTTTATGCTCCAAGACATCAAACAAAAGAAAATCAATTAACAAACAAAACCAGCACTAAGAAAAGACACATTTGGCATCAGATGGAATCATTCTGAGATACAGCAGACCTCAATCACTGTCACAAATCACCCCACCACATGTACAAGATGTTGTTTGTGTTAAATACAGTAAATGTGGATTTACTTTGTTCTCTTTGGTTTTCTTGGGCTTGTCATCCATGCATGGGAAAAAAAAATATTAATCTCAAATCCATATGCTGTGAGTGTGGCTATTTCAGAGCATCATAAAACCAGCAGGTCCATCTCTTCCCACGCCAGGCTTCCTCACTCGTCTGCCCAGTATGATCAAGGCCAAAGCCGTGTGGTTGGCTCCATGCTGCCCCCTGTGACATGCAACTGCAATAGCTTCTGTTGATAAAGTGTGTGGACTTTTAATATTGCTCATGATGAAATCAAACAGATTATATTATGCTATTGCTTTAATAAATTACTAATCTCATAATGCATAATGAATGTTTGCCCCTTTGTTGGTCAAAATATAATTAGATGCATAACACAACTTGTTTTAATGATTATTTAGATTATGTGTGAGAGAGAACAAGAAATTAATTCAACTGACTAAACCTTCATTTGGAGACATTAAGGGATGTCCTAAAATGGAAAGAATTCAGCCTGTTTGTAATGCCTGTTTTGTTTTTTGTTTTTTAAAGAATGAGTGCTTTTACAAAGTTCTTGAAAAACTTTTGACAACTTAAGGCTTAATTAATATGGACTACTCATATTATGTAAGGGAAATTAAACAGCAGTGTTATTTAGCCATGCAGGCAACCATGACCTGTGGAGGTGGGACCATGAGTGGCTCTTATTCAAATGGGAGCATACAGTTTTACATCGCCACAAGAGAGTTAGTGTGCACTTTGAGATCATATCAACCTGAGAGAACTTGTTCCTGGATCCATTTTACAATCCATGATTACAACTGGGAAATCAAGTCCAAATTCTAACATAATCATCTGTTCTCAGGCATCTGCTTGCTCTGAATCCACTGGTTAGCACATCCATCAGCACATTTAATACAATCAGCAGATGTAACTGCTCTCCTATAGACATCTTGCAATTTATTGTAATTTATTAAATTGTATGGCAAGTTACTCAGCACTCTGTTAGCAGCAGTGAAGATGTTTGTTTTAAAAAGTGCTTAGAAACTTTTGGTTGCCAGAAATACAAAATAATGTCTCTATTTGTGAGATACCATTTATGGATTATTCGTTTAACAAATGCTCTGAGTAAGACTCAAACTATTCAGAGGAGTTGATTATGCTGTTAGAGGACCATGACATTTCAGAGTTGATTGAAAATTCTGTCAAACTGTGAGGATAATTCATTTATAATTGTTTCATTTTTAAGGTGTACTTCTCAGGGCCGGCCCGTGGCATAGGCGACATAGGCAGTTGCCAAGGGCGCACAATGACTGGGGGGCGACGCACGAAAGGGGTTTTTTTTTTTTGGTCGGAAGTGCGCCCTCTTGTGACCATCGTGCGCTCCTACGCCCATATATTAAGCAAACTCAACATAATTTTAACACTGATCGATCATCGAACTGATTAAAATGATGTTAGAATAAAATAAAATTGACATCAATGAAAAATCATAAGATTTGACATCATGTCACGTTGAACTAATTTAAACACTTTCTGTGTCATGATGACGTAATTATAATACATCATCATAACGCATTAATTATGCATGGCGCATGCAGTTAAAATAGTTTTGCCATTTATGTGCTCTTAAAGGAGTAGTTCACTTCTAGAACAAAAATTTACAGATAATGTACTCACCCCCTTGTCATTCAAGATGTTCATGTCTTTCTTTCTTCAGTCGTAAAGAAATTGTTTTTTGAGGAAAACATTTCGGGATTTCTCTCCATATAATGGACTTCTATGGTGCCCCGAGTTTGAACTTCCAAAATGCAGTTTAAATGCCGCTTCAAAAGGCTCTAAATGATCCCAGCCGAGGAAGAAGGGTCTTCTCTAGCGAAACGATTGGTTATTTTCCAAAAAAATGTACAATTTATATACTTTTTAACCTCAAACGCTCCTCTTGTCTAGCTTTAGGTGAACTCTGTTTTTTTCCGGTTCATGACAGGGTATAACGAAAAACTCCCATCTCATTTTCTCCTCCAACTTCAAAATCGTTATACAATCATAGGTCACTGCAGAAGGACCAATGTAGGATTAGTAATTAGACTAACTAGCTAGCTAGCTGGCTAACATCTACAAATAAATTACAAAATGTAGCCTTTATTTTGTTGCCTTTGTTGTCTGTTAGACTATTTTAGGC